>PVLD010013123.1:0-57336 GCA_004027595.1 Dinomys branickii | reverse complement strand
CTCTCTCTCTCTCTCTCTCTCTCTCCTTTGTTGAGACAGGGTCTTACTGTGTAGTTTAGGCTGGCCTTGAATTCACTATGTAGCCCAGGCTGGCTTTGAACTCATAGCGATCCTACTGCCTCAGCCTCCTTAGTGCTGGGATTATAGGTGTACACTACTACACCTGGCTCATATTTTCTAACGTAATCTTTTAAAACTACAAATTTCCCTCTAAGTGCTTTTCTAATCTACAGTTTAGGAATTTTGACATGTTATTTTCACACTGATATTCAATTAAAATATTTTTTAAATTTGTTCTGACTTATTTATTTTAAAGAAAATAATAAAAAAGAACAATAGCAAAATACCAACAACATAGACAAAAACAAAACAAAGCAAAAATAATAAAAATGATATAGGGTTTCAGAAAAAAATGATAGGGATTAACAGTGGTTGTTATATTACACATTGTTATCTTCAACGAAGTTGCTCAGATTACCAGAGGTAAGAATGCAGGTTGATGAAACCAGCCATGAGTCATTTGGAAGTGTGCTACTTAATGTTTGTGGATCTTTTAGCTCTGTTTGTCATTAATTTATAATTTAATCTGTTGTGGCCAGGCAGCACTTTCTGTATTATTCCAGGTTTTTCCAAACCAGAGCCTTACAGCCCTGTATATGATCTCTCATGGTGAATATTTTTTAAAGTGTATATTTTTAAGTGTTTAATGTGGTGGTTTTTCTATGTCAATTAAATGAAAATTGAGTGATAGTGTTGTTTATCTTCTCTATGTTTTCTCAATATAGATTAACTGTTTTTCCTTTTCTCATCTGTTAATTTTTGGGGCCCATCCACACTTATCTAGTTAGGCCTTTGTTGATGTATTGACCCTTTTAAAAGTAGATTAGTCCAAGTTCTCCACACACACAGAGGGAATTTGCTCACAGTTATCAAGACTGACATGTCCCATAGAATGCTATTTGCAATATGGAGAGCCAGGAACATTGGTAAATCCAAATCCACTGAAGTCAGGGTGAGTGGGAAGCACTGGTATATGTCCTGGAGTCTGAGGGAAGGCCTGAGGCTCTGGAGCTGTACTGTCTAGAGGCAAGAGAAGCCGGGTCTTCCAGCTTCAGAAGATAGACTGAACATGTCCATCTTCTACCTTTTGTTCTATCTGGGCCCTCGGTGCACTGTAAGCCACCAGTTCGAGCTGGTGAGGGTTAGTCTTCTTGTCTACCCACTCAGATACGAAGCCTTTCCTCAATCATCTCACAGAGACACCCAGAAAAGATGTTTTACCCATTATGTAAGTACGTCTTAGCCAATTTAAAATGAATTATTTTAACACATTTTAATTTCACATGCATAAAATGAATTATTGCAATCATTACAAAGTGCCCCTTTTCGGTCCAGGTAAGATAGCTTGCCCTGCAGCCTATTTTGTCTGATACAGAGAGAGCCCTATTCTATTACTGTTGGCGCAATATCACTTTCTATCTTTCCACTTCTGACCTATGCTTTTATATTTAAAGTATTTTTTAACAGCACTTAGTTTGGCCTTGTATTTTTATCCAATCTGTCAATCTATGCTTTTTAATTGGTGTGCTTGTTCCATTTTTAAGTGAACCATCTTGCTATTTTTTCTATTTATCCATCTGTTTGATGTTCATTATTTCCAATTTTTCTCACTTCGTTTGTATTAATTCACTATTGTTAGCATGTTATCTCCTTTATTGACTTATTCACTGCACCATTTTTTAAAACTTATTTTTAAGTCATTGCTCTATGATTTATATTGTGTCTTTATCATAGTCTAAGTATTATACTACTTACATAAAAAACCTGAACTTCAAGCTTTTCCTTTTTTGACTTTTGTGTTATTATTTCTACACATATTATATATGTGTGCATGTGTACATATACATGAGATATAATATGTATGAAATAACTCAATTCATTATTATTATTTTGAGTTTAATAAACTTTTTTAGAAAAATTTAAAAATGAGGAAATAGAAAACAGTCTTTCTAATAACTTTTTTTTTTTTTGCGGTACTGGGGATCGAACTCAGGACCCTGCGCTTGCTAGGCAAGCACTTATTCCACTGAGCTATATCCCCAGCCCAAGAAAACAGTCTTTCATATTTACTTTTGTTTTCTGTTCGGCTATTTCTTTGCATGGTTCTGAATTCACATCTAAACTCATATGCATGACAATGAATTTACTTGTCTTTTTTTCTTTTTTGGAAAATTCTTGTTTTGCCTTCATTTTTGAAGGCTGTACGGATATTTTCCTAGTTCTGTAAATTTAGAGGTGCTTTTGCCCACGGTCTTAATGCTGTACAGTTGTTCTTCCGTTATTATACAGCTTGTTCTTTTCACGGGGAGAAATCAGTGGTAATTTTTCATGTAGCTTTCTACATGTAAGGGACAACTTTTTCGGGATGTGTTTAATATTTTTATCTTTATAACTGGTTTTCAACAATTTAGTTATGATGTACCTTGGGAAACTTTTCAGTGGACTTACTCTAAGTGAATTTTATTGAGTTTCGTAGTTCTACATTAGTTCATCAAATTGGAAAATTTTAGTTATTGCTTCCTTTAGTATCTTTTCTGCCCACTTTCCACTCCCATCCTAACATTCCAATTGCACTCTCTTCGGTGGGTTGGTATTTTCCACGGATAACAGGAGATACGTTTACCTTTTAGCAGATTTTTTGTTTCGGTTTAGATGGTTTCATTCATTTTCCCTTCATGCGTTGTTGTTGTTTCCATTGCGTTTCATTTGCGTTCAAGCCCACCCAGTGCAATTTTCATCTACATCATTGAATTTTTCAACTCTCTAAGGCCTTTTAGGTGCCTTTTCATAGATTCTATATCTCTGTTCATTATATTCATCTTTCCTTTTAAGCACTTGAACATATTTCTAGTAGATTTTTTTTAACATCCTTCACTAGTGATACGTCATCCTTTTAGCTCTCAGAGATCTGCTTCTATTGGCTGATTTTTCTCGTGGGTGTGAGTCATATTTTTTTAGCTTCTCTGTACATCTAATCATTTTTATTTATTGCTAAACATTAAAAATATTATGTTTTTCAATGTCTAGATTTACTGTCCTCCTTTAGAAAATACTGGACCTTATTCTGATATTAGTTAATTTATTCAATACTTATCTTGTTCCTTTCAAGGCCTTTTCTCACGGTTTGCTTGAGTGGATCTAGATTAGCCAGTTCTGTGGCTGATAGACATGGCCCTTTTGGGATCTCTAATCAAAGGATCAGGTAAAAATCTCCCACCTGGGGGTAGTCCGTATAGTTATTTAGTTTATCTTTTCTGGTATTTAGGCTAACAGCAGATCATCCTTACCAGGCCTGTGGAGGCTCACACTTTGCACATACATTCCACCAAGAACTTAGAAAGCTATTGCAGATTTCCCTTGGTTTTGGTTGGAAAATGTTCCCTCTTTTCAGTTATGTAAACAAGTGTCTGAACTGGAAGGATATGACTAATATTGACTAGAATCATCAGTAATGTACTCATTTATCTGCTGTCTCCTCTCTAGTGTCTGTGTAGCTCCAAATCACAGTTCCGAGATCCTGTCTCCTCAGCTAAATAAGACATAATGTGTTTCTTAGGTGCCCCTTTCCTACCCCAATTTGCCTCAAAACTGGAGAGCAGTTATAGGGCTTTGCCTGGTTGTTTCCCTTCTCTTAGGGATTACAATGCTGTGTTTGTTATATGGTATATAAAGACTGTCTCTCCTACATTTTGTACAGTTTGTAGTTTATAATGGAAGGCTAGATACTTCAACATGTTCCAAAGCAAAATCTAGAGGTACATTTTTAAAATTCAACTTCCGTTTATACATGCTATGAATTCTGTGTGTCATATGGGATCTCACGAGTTTTTTAGTACTGTAAGGCTTAATGACAACACATGATAGAGCACATCACAGTACTCTAGACGCACTAATTACATGGCTCTTCTAAAAGAGCTTCGCAAGTTTTCATGGGAATTTCCCTGGTTTAGTTTGGGAAATTTTCTTCATTATTTAGTTATACACACAAATGCCTGACCTTGAAGAATATGACTAATATTGACTAGGCTCATTCACACTGTATTCACGAAGGGTTAAGATGAACATATTTGTGAACATAATCGTGAATCTAATTATCTAATTCTAATTATCTAGGGCTGGGGATATAGCTCAGCGGCATAAGTGCCTATCTGGCAAGTGCAAGGTACTGAGTTTGATTCCCAGTACAGAATAAATGATTTTAATCATCTGAGTTCTGATATGTTTGTAGTATTTAGTATGTATTTACTATGTATTTACATAGTATTTACTATGTTTGTAGTACTAAATACATGCTCTATATCAACCCCTATCAGAACCCATAAACAGAAAAATATAGTTAAATAATTTCACAAATACTGCTGACTTGTTTCCAGCCTTCCTTACATTTCCTTACCTTCCTGGTCTCCTTCTACTGCAAAAGGATACAGTGACTATTTTAGTGCAAACCTCAAATCTTTCAGGATAATATGGCATGATTGCTCATTTTTCATTCCTGTATTCATTCAATAAACATGTATAAAACACTTATAATTTTTAGGTAGTTTGATAGTCTAGGGATGAAGAAGACATTTCTTATTTCAGTGGAAATCAAAAGTTTCATGAGAAGAAAATCATTTATCAAATAATTATACAAGTATGTAATTAAAAATACATGTGCTTTAAAGAAAAGGTATGAGGTACTTTGAAGGTATAGCAGAGTAGGTGTTTGGGATCCTCAGAATAAAATACCAAGAGAGAACTGCAAGTGCTCCGGGATTTATTAGAGGAAAGAGAGGAACACAGTAGCGGGGGTAGCGGCAAAGAGTGCTGCAACTCTGAGAGTTTCATAAGGAGAGAGCGAATGAAGGAAGGTTGGATGGAAAACACCTCAGAACGCAGTGCGGCTCTGAAAAAGCTAGACACATCATAGCCAGGATGATGAAGAGCCCCAGAGCAAAGCATGCCTTTAGGAGAATCCTCTGTGGGTATGGAACGGCTGGGTGGAGGACCTGTGCTGTGCTCAGTTCCTCCCCCAGCAAGGTTCCCTCGATCAGAGCAGTGCATTCTCCTAGCTGCTGTTCAGGACAACCAGACCTAGCTGAGCAGGTAAGCAAGAGCTTCTCTAGGATATATTTAATGTTTAAGTGACTGCTTCAGTAGTTCTTGTAGGCTACAATGGAAAAACCATCTGGTAAGACAAAAGCAACTGTACTGTATTTTGTTGGCACACCCTGTATGTAAAACACTTGGTGCTTTTGACTTTTCTTTGAAAACAATGGAGAGGTAAAAAGTACGTGGCCAGCGCTATGTCTCCCTTTTCCCAGGTTGAATAAGTCCTTTGTTTTGGTTGCTGTGAAAACTAAAATCTTCACCCTCTCCCATTTCCACGCTGGTGACACGTTTGCACACATTCCACTTTAAAAGTCTGTATTGGATTCCAAAGCAGTTGCAAGCATTATCTTTTGAATAGGGTCTTGTTTGGGTTGATAGAATAGTACTGAGTAATAATTTACCTTGAGTCTTTTCTATCTTGACTTGCTTCTCTTGACCTCAGCGATCACAGTTGTAACTTCAGACAGCTACGGTTGTAAGTAGCTTTGATTGTTAAGCAGCAGTTATTTAAATATTTATGGTCAATCTGTTCCAAAACAATATTGAAAGCAGCAGTGCACAGTTTAAGAAATACATAAAAATCAATGGGGCAAATTTATGTATCAGAAGACCTACATTTCTAACTAAGTGCCAGGTTTTCCATTTATAATTTTTGCAAATGAAACACTTCTGGTACTCATAAATACTGACCTCTCTGAACCTTTTTCCATGAATTATGATCTTACAGTAATAAACAGAGAATGGCATTTGATTTGTAGGCTCAACTATACAAAGCAAGAACTCAACGCTAATGCCTTTGATCACTCTAATTCATTTTAACTGGCCTAGAGGGAGATGATAAAAAGTCTTTTATAACACGATCACCTTCTGTTCTTAGCGCCTGGTCTCGGCCTTGACACATTTTCTCCACAGTAGCTGCACCTAGCACTGTGACCAGTGCCAGGATGATATCACCAAATACTTGTTTATAAATCAGGTAGTCTGAAGCCAGCATGAAACACTGCAATTCTACCTTTCTGCAAAAGATCCCATGACAAATGAAGATAATAGAACACCAACCATCAAACTATTCCCTACTCTCCAGGCCCTATTTCACCAACATGTCAACATTTACTGTAGGTTATAGAATCTGGATACGTGGCGTTTACCACTTAGAAGGGAACTTGGAGATACTATGATCCAGGGCTGACAATAGCAATTTATTCTATTTTCTAAGCTTACTAGAAAAAAGTCCTCTTTCAAAAAAATCAGATATTATAAAGCATGAGTACTGGGTAGTGACCCTTCCAAATCAAGCCCAACTTCAGTCCTGACAGATGGTCAGCACACTCCACTCAGACGCTGCCCAAACAGGAGAACACTGCCTTCCAAAGAGGCTCCGGTCATGAATGGAGGATGGCAAGTTGGGCCTCAATATTAGTTGAATCTGTGTTTCTATAACTTCTACAGCTTGGTTTGAATTCTGCCTTTCAGAGTTACACAAGACAAATTTATTTATTCATTCTATGTGATAATACTTCATACATTTGAACACATTTTTTCTGATCTGCTTTCTTTCTGCTAGCCCTCAACCTTTGCTGTTGTTGACATTCTTGTCTAGGAGGCATAAAGCTTTCCAGCTGCGTGTGTGTTTCCTTGTGTGAACATGTATATTTCTGGTGTTCTAAAATGTAATTTATCTGGGCCTGAAAGGCTTCCTTACATGCAAATGTCTATGGTTCTGTCCTTGATGCCTTCTAACTTTTCTTAGGTTTCAGTTCCTCCATAAACACACTAGCTCTGCCTTTCTATTTTGGAGATTCTCCTCCTTGATAGGAGAAACAAGCAACAGAGATGCTGGAGGCCTCTCTCTCTCTCTCACTGTCATCTGTTAACATGACATCATCCTTTCTAAGCAGCAGGCTTCAAGCTATCTTGTTTTTCTTCTTGCTCTGAACTTCATGCAGAATGCCTTCTGCCCAATCTAAGAAACACTTTGGTGCTCAGGTTACCTAACATTGCATCTGCATTTGATACTGTTGCTCAATCCCTCTTCCATGAAGCTAGGCGTCAACAAATTTATTTTCCTTTGATTTTCTTCTCTTCTTTCTCTGTACTTTCCTAATGTACTTCCTCTGTGGCACTCCTCCTCTGCTGCTGTAAATGCTTTCTTTGGCAGAATTCTGGTCTCAACATAAACTTTTCTGTGAGTAAGTCTGCATACTCCCATGGTTTTAAGCAACATTAGTTTCTAAAGATGCTAAATATTATCTCCACCTGGACTCTTCCCTAAGGTTAAGACTCTTGCATAGTGATGCTCCCAAGTGACTCATCCTAGGCTCATCATCACCGTCCCACATGCCAGTCTGCACCCCACTCCCTCCCACCAGCAACGCCTCGCCTAAGTGATAAGTAAGCATCACCCTCTGTTTGATCATCCAGATAGAAACACCGGACCCTCCTTTCCCCAGTCTTGCTCATGTACCAGTCATCAAATCCTGCTGATTATACTGCCCACAGTTTTTAAAATTCCATCTCATCTTCTATTACCCTCCTTTTCTTGTTTAGGCATTTTATCTTTCTAAACTGGAGTTCTTCAATAGCCTCCAGATCAGTTTTGGGGTTTGTCTTGGTTACTTTTTTCTTGTTGCTGAGACAAAATACCCAACAACCAAAATGAAGGAAGGAAAGGTTTATTTAGCTTACAGTTCATGAAGGTCTCAATCCATACTTGTCTGGTTCTGAGGCAGAGTGGCACATGGCAGACGGCAAACTGTTCATGATAGCAGAGCACAGCAAAAGCAACCAGCAAAAAGGGAGGAATGGCTGCAAGCAGCCTCTTTTCTTCTCTTACACTGTAAACAGGTTACCCCCACCTGGGGGGCATGTAGCTCTCACACAGTGTCCATGCCCTCCTCTTCCACAGGCTCAGGATGTGTACAAAGTAAGCACCTTGGCTTCCTGCTGAGTCACTCTGCCAAACCTCTGGACTTCCCAATGTATAAACCATAACAAGATTTTTGTTTTGTTTTGTCTTTAACATTGTTTTCCTCATGTCTAGTGTGTACCCTGTAGCCGGAGTAACCTAACCAACATACAACTGGAGTAACCTAACCAACATACAACTGGTCGTGTCTCTTTCCAGCTTAGAGTGCACCAGTGAGGCTGGGGATGTGGCTCTGTGGTAGAGCCTTGTATGCACAAGGCCCTAGGTTCAATCCCCAGCACAGCAAAGAAAAAAAATAAAATAAAATCTATCAATGTCCCTCATTATGTACAAAATAAATTTCCAGAGTATGGTATTCAGGGTATTCATGACTTGGCTTACAACCTATTCTACAACTTTATATGGTCCTTCTTCTTGCTCTAGAATATGTAATCATGTCAAGCAAGTTGGTACTTACCTGCAGTCCTAGCACTTGGGAGGCTGAGGCAGAAGGTTTGAAAGTTTGTGGCAAGTTAGTGACACTCTCTCTCAAAATAAAATTTCTTTTTAAAAAATGAGCTGGGGATGCAGTCGAGCTGTAGATCACTGGCTTAGCATGTACAAGGTCCCTGGGTTTGATCTTTGGTACCAGAAAGAAAAGAGAAAGAGAAAATAAAAGAGAGAAAAAGAGAAAGATGTGATTTGCCTAAATGCTTATGAAATCCAGCCTGTGTCATCCTATATGAGACCTCCTTGTCTTATGATGTTTCTTGCCTAGAGGAAATGCCTGCTACACTCTTCTTTTGACTAATTTTCACTCTAGTTTAACACAGCAATCATCATCTCGAGGAAATAATTCCCCAGCAGCACAAAAGAACTAGCTATCCTCGCTCCCTGTCTCCCACCTTCCTGTGCATGACATCTCCACAGTGTTCCTCTGCACGGGACCAGTGGCGAGGACCGCCTCTTCTTGAACTTCACCTTTATTCTTTTACTTTTTTCCTTGCCCTTATATTTTCTTAGGCTTATTTTAGAAAACTTTCGGTTGATATATAACTAATACGTTCTTTTGTGCACTTGGAAAAATGAGAATACCTAATGTGAATGGGCTTCAAATTCTGCACTAACAATATCTGAGGGACTCAAACTAAGTCTGATAAGAATAGATTTACTTTCTAGAAGGTGATTGCCAAGCAAAAGTCACTGACTGTCCTTTTGGCAAATATCTTTGCTTTAACTTAGAGGGCCAAGGTATTGGTCTGTATTCCCAAATTTATTCAAAAGCTATTTACTAAATACTCACGTGCATGTAGAGGTGAATTACACAGTTTTTTTGTAAGAACTTATAGTGTAGCAGAAAAATAACATTACTATATTTCAAGGAAGAGTTTATGTTGGTGATAGTCATAATAGTTAACACTTACTAAGAAAATCAGAATTGCTTCCATTATCTCACTTAACCTTATAATTATACAATCTTACCACCCCCATCTTATGTTGAGCAAACCAAGACTGCAAGAAAAAAAACTATAACCCCATTCCCTGTTCCCTGGAGTTCTGGGATATGAGATGGCAGAGAGGTCTGCCAACAGTGAGACTCAGAGAAGAGAGGCAGATGGCTTCCTACTGGAGGAGGCAGTGAAGGCTCCAGCAAAGAGATGGCATTTGGCCCGTGGATTGAAAGCTGAGTAAAACTTGGACCTCTAGAGAATAAAGGCAAAGGCATTCGAGGCCCAGAGGTATGTGGCGCAAAGCCAAAAGGATAAGTTTAGAAAGAGCAAAAGAATAACAAGAAAGCCAGTTGAAATGGTGGAAGAAAGTACCTGCCACTCTGATGGAGTTACGTGAATGTCTTTTTGGAGACCCAAAGAGCACTTTCTATGTGAAATACACTCTTTTATGTACCAGGACAGCACTAGTGAACAGGACAGATGACAAAACTACTTAATTCTTCCCTTGTGGAGTTCCTCTAGTTGAAAGGGACATACGAATAAATGAGCAACATATATGTATGCGTATATAGCTACACATAGTTTATTTGCTATATATCTGTGTGGCGTGTCAGAAGATAATTTTACAGATAAAAGTTAAGCTGTTGAAGGAGATGGAGAGTTATAAGCAGAGATGGGAAGGCGTTCATGGTTTTAAAGGTGGTTGTAGGGGAAAGTCTTACCGAAAAACAGATATGCACAAAGACATGAAGTGAGAAACAAGCTACATGAAAACAATGTACACATCCCAGACACAGAAGAACACTGTAAAAGCCATGAGTGTGCCTTGTCATATATGAAACATGGCACCAAGGCCGCATGGCTGCTGTGGATCAAGAAGGGCAGCATATAGAAAGGCCACTGCCTTTGAAAAAAGGTTGCAGAAAGGGCCCTATCAGAGACACTGGTTTTGTTGTAGCTGAAATGTGTGGCTGCTGGAGTGTTTTGAGTGGACAAGTGATGCAGTCCATTTCCAAGGGATAAGTCGGGCTTCTGCCTGGAGTGTGTTGGAACAGGACAGGAGCACCAGCAAGAATTCTAGCTGTGAGGCCAGCACAGTTCTGGATGCTGGTGGCACAGTACAGAGGGCGCTGTGGGGTTGGCATGTAGAGATCAGCTGTGCCAATGAGCTGCATGTAGAGTCAGTGTGAGAAAAAGAAGAATCTAGGCAACTCCAGACAGTTTATGGACTCAATAATGACTGTTTTTTGCTTTTATGGGTTATAGGCTTATATTTATGAATGTGTGCTTTTTTATATACTGCATGTATAGCCCTTTTATACCAGGCTACAATTGGAATTTCCTATAAGTGAATGCGCCTGTAAAGTGTGTGCTTATGACTATGTACCCAATCTGCTACCATTAAGATTTAACCTTGCAAAGGGCAGTCTCATCTTATTCTATACTCACATTTGTGTGGTAGGATGGCCACACTGGGTATTTTTTAAATGCACAGTATTTCTAAATTCAGTATCTTGAGCTGAATTTGTGTGGGTACACACACACACACACACACACACACACACACACTTCAGAAAGGGAGTAACTAATAATAATTTCACACTTGCAGTAGTTGATACATTGGTGGGCACATCTACATATGCCAAATATCTGGATAAAATATAAAAAGATGATCTGTGCAATATTAAAATAAATTGGAAATACATGAAGCACTATCTTGAGGATTTCGAATATTCTAAAATATTTAGTAGTGCCTGCAAGTCCAAAAATTTCTGTTTTTTCAACATTCACCTATGTAAAAGTTGGATGTAAATATCTCTCTACTACCAGTTATAGTTTTTCCTTCTCCCTCATTACCCTTTCTCTTTTTCCCTTTAAAAATAAATACAGTGTCAAGTTCTAGGTTAAATTTACAAAATTCAAGACAAATAAAGAACTTTATCTGCCTTAAAGGGGGCAAAAATTATCTAAGGATCCATCCTCAACCACTTGATGCTAGGTATAGTACAACAGATATAAATAAAAAATGAAAAATTAAATGGAGATGAGACTAGAACATAAATTGTTAGGAGAATTATCTGAAGCCAGGAATGGGATCAGCATAAAAAGTGCAACTCAAGACACTCTATACATTTGTTTTGGGCTTTCTCCCAACCAGGGCAAAGAGGAAAATGATACAGGATTCACTGCTATCAACACGATTAAATTTCACCAGTGATGTAGAAGCAGTACATTTGTTCCTGATCCACAATTATGAGGACAGTTTATCCAGTGAATAATAAAAGCATATGGCAAATTTTCCCTAAGAGTTTTTTCAAGCAGTAATATAGCAATGGGTTTTATAGGGGTCATTCCCATAGTATCTCTTCGTTTGCACCACTAAAACATAAATCAGTAAAGAGGTTCCAACAGTATGATCTAAGGATGACTCATAAGTATTACTTTTACACTGATGCTTTTGTAAAGAATTTAGCAACACACAGAGGCAGTCAAAGACTTCATGAACAAAGCCCAAACTGCACGGGAAACACTTCAAAGAATCAACAACTGAGATCTCATCCTATTAAAAAGCTTTAGTATATCAAAAGATATCACAAATGGAGTGAAAAGACAACCCACAAAGTGAGAAAACATTTTAGCTAATGGTCCCTGACACACAGGACTTACATCTAGAACATATAAAGAATTGAAAAAAACAGACCCCCCCCCAAATTCAAAGACCCAGTCCAAAAATGGGCATCTGAGATGAATACATATTTCTCAAATGAACAAATACAAATGGCAAATAAATACATGAAAAAATGTTCAAGATCATTGGTCATTTGAGAGATGCAAATTAAAACAACACTGAGATTTTATCCCACCTCAGTAAAAATGGCTGTCATCAAGAAATCAACCAACAACAAATGCTAGAGGGACTGTGGGGAAAAAGGAACCCTTCTCCAATGTGGCAATGTAGACTGGTACAATCTCTTTAGAAATCAGTCTGGAGGTTCCTCAAAAAACTAGGATTAGAGGTCCCATTTAACCCAGCTGGTCCTCTTCTGGGTATTTTCCAATAACAATTAAAAATATCACACCACAGCGATATATGTGCACAGCCCAAATGGTCATAGCAAAATCTTGGAAACAACCCAAATAACCACCAACTGAGGAATGAATAAAAAAGATAAGGTATTTTTATACAATGGGATACTACTTAGCTATAAAGAAGGATAAGCTTGAGACATTTATAGGGAAGTGGATGTGATTTTAGTCCATTCTTATAAGTGAAATAAATCAGTCTCATATGTGTAAGCATCATATTGTCTCCCTAGTGTAAGAAGCTGAAAGAGTAAGAGTCAAAATGTACAATAGCTATTGTAAAGTGGGGAAAAAATGCTCAAAAGGAAAGAGCAAGTGGAATGGAGAAAAGGAAAAAAGAAGGAAGGAGAAAAGAAAAAAATATATATATATATACAAAAGATAGTTAAGCTAGATGTACTACTAATTGCTCTTATTAGCTCCTTGAAAGGATAGGTACATGCCTGTACTGCTTGATTGGTTTTTCAGGCCTACATCTTGTATTATGAGCAACCTCTTTGAACGTAGCAATGTGCAATGTACTGAACATTGTTGCCCTCCTCCAATCTTGTTTTGAATTTTCATACCATTGTTTTTAGAGTTTGTTTTTCTTTTCTTTAAAAAAAAAAAAAGAATTTAGCAACAGAAAGATCAGCTCTGACCAGAAACTAGATTTCTTTTTGGGGGGATGCTGATTAAACTTTGGAAATCAACCCAAGTTGCTTTGACAGTGAACCAGACTGAAACTAGTACTGAGCTCCTTTACAAACAACGTATCAAGGATGATGTGTAGAATACCTCCCACCCGAACCCCAAGGTATGCCCGAACAGAGACTGCAGATAACAACCACAGAAATGAGGCAGTGTGCGGGTCACAGCAGGCTTCCCGAAGGAGGTGATTCTTGAGCTGGACCTCAGCGAATAAGATTTTGATATAAATAAGGAAGGAAGCCCATTTCCTGTGGACAAACAGCTTCACTGGTGCAGGAATCCTTGGGTTCACGTAGCGTGATGACAACAGCAAAAAGCCCTGTCTGGTTGGGAGCGATGGTGAACGGCAGCAGGCACGAGCTAGAGCAAGGTAGCGACTCCAAGGTAAAGGTTTCAAAATGACACTGATGGGACTGGGTTTCCTCCTTGGAAAACCTCTCCCTTGATTTCCCCTGACTCTCTAAAGAAGTTATATCCCTGACCAAAACAGCCCTGTAAATTTGAGAGTATGAATTTATTACCCAATATGACATCTATTCACTTCATTTACCAAAACTATGATTTTCTTCTCAATATCTATGAATGTCATTCTCCCCTTTTACAAATATTTGTGTCCCACAACATAAATAAGGGTATTTATTGCCCTCTTTGGGAACTACTGGCTAAATACTTCACCTCTGTTCAATAAACAATGAGCACTGATTTTGTTTTCTTCCTATTGCTAAAGACTTTTTTTAAGATGCTACATTTCATTAAACTGTCCTTATAGGCTGTCTCTTTGGAGTAGACGAAACACAAACCCACAGTGGATAAATCAGAAAATCAGGAAAAAGAAGTTACATGACTTAAGTAATACGTAGCTGTTGTAACCTGCTCCCGTTAATGTTGTCACTTGCTCCCGATTGCTACAAGACAAACATGTTGTAACTTGCTGTAACCTGCCCCCTCCCCAGGCTAAAAGTTTGCTTAAGCGGCATGTCTAAACTTGTTGCGCTGTTTCCTGTTCTGTATGCGCCTAATACCACCCCCCTTCCCCTAAGGCCCTGACTCCACATTGCTTGACCTTAAAAGGAAAAACTACCAAAGGAGCCAATCACAAGATGCCTAATGTGCAGTTCCTCGTTTGCGGTTTGCAAGCTTAAAAACCCAGCTTCCGCCTGCTCAGGGCTCTCCTCGCCTGCGTTGCACTGGAGACGCCGCTGGGTACCAGCTTAAATAAAGTGCTTTTTAAAGAGATCTCATTTTGTTCTGGGCTACTTTTTAGGGTCCCACTTTTTGGGGTCCCACTTTTTGGGGTCCCACAGTAGCCTTAAAACAAATAAAGGTTCCTCTTGGTCTCAAAGAAGTCAGAGCAAACCCAATCAGAAGGGAATCAAGAGATGATTAAACCAAGAGGCAATTGTTTAAACTCATCTGCCGTTTTATTTCACTTAACACTATGATTTCAAGGAGCATCCATTTTTCTACAGATGACCCCAGCTTCCCTTTCTTTGTGGAAGAACAGTACTGCATTGTACATAAATTCCACACTTTCTGTACCCATTTGTCTGATAATGGACTTCTAGGCTGCTTCCAAAATGTAGCTTTTATGAATTGTGCTGCTATAAATATGGAATTCATGGACCCTTTATCACTAGAATATGATGTCTTTAAATCTTCTGAGAGTATACCTAGAAAGGGAACAAATGGGTCAAATGGAATTTCTAGTTTTAGTTTTTTGAAGAATCTCCACACTGATTTAGTGGTTTATACTAGTTTACATTCTCACCATCAGTGAAGAAATTTCTTTTTTTCTCTGCAACCTCTCCAGCATTTGTGATTGGTTGATTTCTTAATAATAGTCATTCTTTGTGGAGTGAGATGGAATCTCAGTGTTGTTTCAATGTGCATCTCGAAGGCAGGAGCTTTGTGGAATATTTTTCCATGTATTTATTGACCATTTGTACTTCTTTTTCTGTGAAGTGTCTATTCATTTCAGTTGCATGTTTTCTCTTATATGAGAAACACAAAACATAAAGAGGAAAATAAGAGATGGATAACAAAAAGTAGGGAGATATATCTTCTTCAAATGTAAAGATGAAGAAATGGGAGGAGGAAGAGCGAGGAAAAAGGAATTGAGATGTATTTTGTACCAGCTCCTCATAAGAAATATAATCATTATGCACTGCAAACATATCTAACATAAAAATAAATTTTAAAAAAATTAAAAGAAAAAACTGATGATGCTGACTGCCAAACATATTTGGCCCACAACTGCTTTAGGTGTGTCTTTTCAGTCAATTACTCTAAACCTGTGGGATTAGTAACACCATTCTTTTTACTTAGTGAATAAGGAAAAACAGAGGCCCAGGGAGTTAGCGACCTCACCTCGGCTATGAAGCTTGTAGATAACCTGGTGTGTTACACTGGCATGAACAAGGGGAATAACTGCAGAGTACCCTCACTCTGCCACTGCCCCTGCTGCCTCTCAGATGAAATGCTCCTTAGAACTTGAAGGACACGGAGAAGCATTTAGTCTAGTGCTTCCCTGTGTGTGCTCCATGGCTAGCAAGGATGAGAGATAAGGGAATGAGGCACTCAGCTGATCTGCAAGATTTGAAGGCCCCCTGAGAATGAATCAAGATCAATGGTGTCTAATGCATTATTTAGGAGAAAAGTTTATGATGAATTCAATATCAGTATTTCAACAAATAAAACATCCTTGTTTTAGCAAGGATCCTGCGTTCCTTCCTGTGGTTAACGCCCCTTTCATCCAGTCCTCATGGATGGTCAGCAGCACCACTTGGGGATTTTTGTGGCTAGTAGATTTTCAGGTCTCATCCCAGATCTGGTCAGGCAGAGACTGAGGGTAGACCCAGCAATCTGTCGTAGAACCAGGCCTCCATGTGATGCAGGTTCAAGTTTGAAAACCTCTAGGGTAGTTCAGTACCTGCATCTTACAAATGGGAAAGGACTTGAGATGTCTCTGGCAGTTTGGATCCTTTTGATACAGGAAAATAAAAGTCCCAACCTCAACGATATCTGAGACCAGTTCGTGTTCTCTAAAATCAAAGAATGAATTTTAGGAGCAATGAAGGTTAAGAGCAGAATACATTTATTGAGAGAAAGAAAGCTTCTGTCCAAGAGAGGGACAGAAGGGGGGCCCGAGTGGGTTACCCCCCTGACTCTGTCGTTTCTAGGGACTTTTATAGGGAAAAACCATGAGGTGAGGCATGTCCAAGGTGGGGGAGATGGACAAAACTATGGTCCGCCAATAAGACTGTGAGGATAATTGTTCAAGTAAGACTGAGTGGACTGGGATCAAATGGGAAAGCAAGTCACATAACAAGGAGGCATGAATGCAGAGCGGGGCTTTTCCTGTAAGGGGTCAGGTCAAGGACTTCCTGGCTTTCTGAAGGTGGTTGTTACTTATTTATCAGTTCCCAACATTTACACCCAGGGGGTATGTGGCTGCATTTGTTCAGCCCCCTTTGTCTTGAGGTGTGGCGCACAGGTATCTTATCTTTCATGTTGGCTCCTCCAAGGGCCCAGCCCTGTCTGACTGCCTACAACATTTCTGTCTAATTCAGCTGCCTATAACACTTTCTTCTCTGCTGCCCATGTTCTACTGACCAGATGCAGTTGACTATTTCCAAATCAGTACTATGTCATCTTTACTGGGATTTCCTGGGAACTAGCTTCTTCCTGAGAGATAACTCAACTCGATTGTGAAAACAATGGTGTTCTCTTTTCTTGGGACCTACATTCAAATAGAGGATTAGTGGAAGGTACCTGAGGATTGCTTTCAGCAGTGATTTTCAACCTTGGTAGCATATTAAAATCACCAAAACTTGTAAACAGTACCTGTTATGTTTGATATATTGTGTCAACTTGGGGAGTCCAGAGGTTTGGCTGAGTGATTCAGCAGGAAGCCAGGGTGCTTACTTTGTATACATCCTGAGCCTGTGGAAGTGGGAGGGCATGGAGATTGTGTGAGAGCTACACACCCCCTGGGTGGGGGTAGGCTGTTTACAATGTAAGGGAAGCAAAGAGCTGCCTGCAGCCATTCCTCCCTTTTGCTGGTTGTTTTTGCTGTGCTCTGCTGCCATGAACATTCGGCCTCTGCCATGTGCCACTCTGCCTCTAAGCAGCCAAGTATGGACTGAAACAAGAAAAAAGTAACCAAGACAGTACCAATACTCAGATCTTACCCCAAACAAGTAAATCAGAAACTCTGGAGATAAGACTTGAAAATTTTTTTCTCTCCTGGGTGCAAGAGTCACTATCACTGTCCACATACCCTAAGCTAGACGTTGTCCTGACCATCAACCATCCTTGGCATCATTTTCCATGTTTTACATGTGCACGTGTGACTATTTGATTCATGTATTTATTTGGCAATAGAATTTGTAAGGGCAGAGTGCACATCTTTTGATTAACGTGAAGTCCACAGTGGCTAGATAATACTTAAACATGATAAGTATTTAATAAAAATTTGCTCAAAGTATGAATAAGTTCCTAGAAACTGTCAGCACATTGAATAATTTTATAGACCTGATAGATTGCATAGGAAGGATCTGACAACTAGAGACTGGTTTTTTAATCCAGGCTCTGATTTTTGGACCCTAGTACCTTTGGAAAGGCCTTGGATTTTTGGCTATTTTGACCCTATTAATAGCAATTTTTATGCTAGGGTTTCCTGCATTCCTCAGGTTCAGTGAGTTATGGAGTGGGGTGTAAAATGAAGCCCATTTTCATCTATTTGTACGTAATACTTATTTTGAAGAAAGATTTTAGTACCTAACAGGAAAAAAGTAGTTTAAAAATCACTAACTACAAGATGCCTAAGACCACTTCTGGCAGCACATCTCTGTGACAGTGGAGGTTTTCCAAAAGAGACCTGACTCAGAATTCCGAGAGAACTGAACAGCTGGCATAGTCAGGTTGCTGCTTTTCTAGGAAGCTGCAAATATGTATGCAAATACAGGTGGGTTTTTCCGGAAAAGCTCTGTAGAGATGAAGCCCACATATCTCATCTGCCCAGTAGAACTGAGTCACTCATTTCCTGGGCGGGCAATTACTAGGCTTCCTAGATTGTCAGGCTCAATTAAGAGTATTTATTGCGAGTGCGTTCCGAAACAGGTGGTTCAGGCTGCCAGCTGCAAAGGTCACTGAAGCACCTGTACAGTTATTTCCACTGCATGCTCCCCTCTCTCAGAAAGGGCCTCGGCCGGGTGAAATTCACCTCAGACTGTTGGTCTTTAGGTAAAGCCAAGGACAACACAAAATTTTCTTTTTGTGTTCATTAAAATGGCCAGTCCTGGAAGTTGCTGGAATTTCCCTGAGGCATTTGCATAGGGTATGCAAAGTGAAAGGAAATGAAAGCTATTTTCTGGAGTAATGGGTTTTGCCTGGAGGGCCTGGGCCAATGTGAGAGGACAGGAAAGGGTGGAGACAAGGCTTGACCCTCCCTCCTCTTCCCTGAGGAACAGCCCAATTATCTGTTTTATGTTTGAGGTTTCCGTTTAGCTTTCCTTTAAATCAAAGGCTACATGGCTTTTTAAAAAAGTGCAAGAGTAGATCTTGGAACCTATGCATTTAGATGTTGCAAATAAAAATCCAGCACTTATATTGCCTTAATAATCTGATTTTTTTTTTTAGACCTAAGGCTCCTGGGTAATTTCTTTCCTCCTTTTTTCCATAGAACTGTTGCTGGGTTTCATGAGAGTGTCTACTTTATTTACAAAAATTAGATTGCATACATTCTAAAAATTTACCACATTACTAAGTCTGCCTTCAGCTAGAAATATGTTCGTGCATTATTTAAGACTAGTAATGAGGTTTTTTTTTTCTTTTTGCTCCATTTTTTAGTGTCTCCGTTTCTCAAAGTTAGCATGCGTCAGAAACACCTGCAGGGCTTGTCAAGCAGGGATTGCGGGGCCTCACGCACAGGGCTTCTGATTTAGTAGGTGCTGAGTAGGGCCCAAGAAGTTGCATTTCTGAGTCTAGTGGTTACGTTAATGTTGCCACTCCACATTTAATTTAAACGGGGAGATGAAATGGGGTTATGAAGAGCGTATAAGGCAGGAGTGAAAGGCCTCATCCAAGGGTACTGCACTCGTGCAGCCTTAGCCTCAAGTCCCTGTCGGAGGGGTTGACCCCCCTGAGAGATGCTCTACGGGCCCGGGCCGGTGTCAGTAGACACAATGAGTGTCTTCACCAGGAGTCAGAGAAGAATGGTTATAGCAAAGGCCTGAGATCAAGAAAGCTCTTTTGACTCCCATTACCCTTCCTCTTCAGAACTACCTCCATGGATGCTTCTTGGAATCCCACCATTACTGCTAGGTTTCATTGTGAGGCACCCTGCCTTGTTTAAAGACACATACATGGTAAAAAGTTGGAAATGGCCCCAAAGTTTAACAACTTACTGTATTTGGTCCTGGAAAATAATGTTGGAAAAATCTAGGACTTTAGCAGTAGGTGCAATCCTATGTTCCAGTCTTAGAATTTTAAACATTAGAAATGGAATTTCAAGGAGGTTAAGTGATATTTTTCCTGGAGATCATAAACCAACCTGCCTAAAAGGCAGAAAAAATAATAAATTGAGACTGTCAAAATAGGGCAGACTTAAGGCAGAAAAATTCTGGGGATCCAGGAGGACCCAGGAGCATGAGGCCTTTGGGAAAGGAGAGTGAAGAGATGGACAGAGTGGATGGAGAGCAGATTCTCAGTAAGTTCCTTCCGTGCCAATGACACTATCAACCTGACCCCAAACTGGGAAACTCAGGGTCACCTTCAACGCAGTTTTCAGTGTCCTTGGTCAGTCCTGGTGCTTTGCCAGTAGTCTCCACTTTCCATCGCCTCTGCCAGTGCTTGAGGCCAGACCCTCTTTGTCCCTGTTACTAGAATCCCCTAATTCACCTTCTTGTCCATATTAAAACCAACCTCCCATCACCTACCAGAGTTCTCTGTGATCAACACATACTCCATGCAGGGTCTTCAATAGCTTCCTCGTGACCACAGGGCAACAGTCCCAGCTTCTCAGTCTGTGCAGGACACTCCGTTTCCTCCAAGTCCATCTTACTTTTCACATTTATTTCTCTGTACCGTTCATGCAAATTGTACACCAGCTATATCACACAGCGCAGAAGTCCCTAAACATATCCTACACTTTTATACTGCTGGTCCTTGAGCTACTCACAACTTCCTCCTCTTAAAACAAAAAAAAAAACTCCCAACCAAAGACTAAACTCAAATTCTCTTCCATAAAAGTGCCCTTTTAAGCTTCCGGTTAAGATAGATTTCTTCCTTTGTTTGATGAACTGAGAACATTTTTTATTTGTGAATCTGACAGAAGCTTAGCTTAATTAATATCCCTATGAATCTATGCTTAAAATTACATTCTATTGTCACCATTCTGAAAAATAATTAAAACTAAGAGTGTATTTTTCTGATTTCAGTGACTTCTTTCCACTCACCAAAATTTTCGCTGAGAGTCTTGAGTCTTTTTTATAATTAAAGATTGAGATTTGATTCCTTTATTACACTAAATTGAATGTATTTTTTACAATTTATATTACTGATTTTAAGAGCCTAAGGCAATTCTAGTATATCCAACCATAACAAATTCTTCCCACAATCACTAAAAACATCCAGAAAGGGAACTCTTTTTCTCCTATGCACCTGCCCTCCTATTTCATGCCCATGATCCCTCCCATTTCCTCTGGTCTGGCTTTGTTCCTACCATCAGTATATTTCATTTGTTTTTTATGCTGGAGCTCAGAGTCTTGTTCACTAGATTGGAAACTGCACCACATTTTCCTCTGAGTTGTCAGAACATGATCCCTGACATGTAGTAACTATGCAAGAAATAATGAAGTTGTACTTCTGATAAGAGAGGTAGGTGAACACCAAAGATGGGCTTTATTTTATAGCTTTTTTGGCAGAGTATCAATATATGCCTCAATGAATGTGGAAGTTCACTTGTCACTTCTGAATTCAAGCTTGCACACACGACCTTAGAGAATTAGTTCTCAAAAGGCAGAGCATATCTGCAGTCATGCCCCCAATCATTATGTGTGTTTCCTCAACAGAAAATGTAGCTTTTTCTATAGAAAGATCACTTTTATTTCATTCAACAAATAATGATTGGCTATTACTGTGTGCTAGGAAGTGGGCCAAACGCTGGGGATGCAACAATAAGAAGGCAGGGAGGGATTTTGTTTAGTCTTAATATGAACAGTGATGGCCATGGGAACATAGAGCTGGGAAGTGAGGTCCCTGGTAAAGACTGAGAAATGGCTCTCTGAAGGAGTGATGTGTAATCTAAGGCATGGAGGATGTGTATGAGACACCCAGATGAAGGTGGAGAATATTCTATGCAAAGGAAACGGATCGAGGAAACCTTGGAAGCAAGACAGATAACGCTGACTTGAATCACTGAGATACCACCGCCTCTTTTAAGTCTCCCTTGCCCTCCCTGGGGTAAGCTGGAACTTTCATGTATGTTCCCAAGCATTGTACATTTCCACAATCAAGCTCTTGTTACCCTGCATTATGACTGTCTCTTTACTTGCTGACGTTACCCATTAAGTGATAAAATCCACAGAAGCAAGAATTGTGTCTGTCTTGACTACCATTGCATTTCTTGCATTTGGCACAGTGCTGGATGTGAAATATATTGGATATCTTACATACAGTCTTGCCACAAACCATTTCTGCACATGCATTCCAAACATCAGGACCTGAGGTGTGGGCAGAGTAGACTGCAGAGTCAGATGAGCAACCAAATTAGTGCTCCTTGGAATAACCTTACCCAAGGGCTGTTGGGGCAGATGGTTGGAGACTGCAGCTCTCTTGATCCTCAGATGGGTGACTGAGTTACATATTCTGCAAAGGGCTTCCAATACCCTGGTCCCCACACAAAATTTCTCCAAAATACATTGTTCATAGGCTGTCTTCCTTCCACTCTCATTTCTGTCACTCCCTTTCTGATGTTACCTGGGTCTACCTCCCAAAAGCCTCTCTTCATCAGATCCTTGAGTCAGGATTGGCGTCAGGGAACCCAGCGTAAGGTGGTGCTCACCAAATGTGTGCTGAATGTCTGAGTCCCCGTCTGACTCGGCCACTTACTTGGCTGGTTAGGCAAGTTATGACGCACTGACCTTTTGCCACTGTCCTCGCTCTGCTGTGAAATGCCCTCTCTAACCTCACCAGTTTGTCACTTGGTGCTGAGAAACACGTGATGTATAAAAAGTTTGCTGGAGCTGAACTAAGTAGTTGAAGGGACCTCTGCTTTGCCACACCTCTCTGGCTCAGCTGGGACAGAGCAGAGTAAGAGCCAAGTGGCTGGAAGAGGATTTTTGACTGTGTGCCTTGACCTCAAGAGCTCATGGCCTGAGCAGCTATTTGTGAAATATATCCTGACCAAGAGGGCAAGCACAGTGTCTTTAATGAGAGGTAGTTTTTTACAGGTCACACACAGCTTGAGGGCGTGTTGCTGCCTCCCGGCTTAAACAGTAGCTAAGGATACAGTGCTAACTATTCCAGTACGTTCTTCTAGGGACCTAAAATGTGGTTTACGAGTAACTCACCTGTGGAAAAAACAGCATGTAATGTTTCTAGATAACGTGATAATGATGGTGATGGCGGGGAACGGCAACAAGTGTAATTTATTAAGCCCCTGAAAATGAAGGCGGGAGCTTTTAAATTATTATTGTTCTTTCTTATATAGCAATTTTATTTTACTTTTTATTAAGTTTACTGATACAATTTAGATATACATAAAGATCACACTCATCAGACCAGGGACACAGCTCAGTGGCATAAGGAGCTGCCTGGCGAGCGCAAGGTCGGGAGTTTGATTTCCAGTGCCAAAAACAAGAGATCACATTCGTATAGCGAAATTTCACCTGTATACGGTATGTCTTAACGCCTCCTTTTCTCTCCCCTCCCCCTCCCCCCACTTCCCTTCCATATGTAAAAGCTTTGTTTCCATTTTATCCTTTTTCCTCATTTTTTTCTCCCTTCATGCCTCATTTCTTTTAAACAATTTCTTCCTATTTCACAATATCTATTATACATTTTGGTTCTTATTTACACTTTCACTTTCTCACTCCAGAGAAACAATGCAATATTTACATGTGTGTGACAATTTATTTCACTTAAGAGCATGGTCTCAAGGGCCATCCACTTAACTATAAATTTATCAAATTTATCCTCCTTTATGGCTGAGTAGTACTCCATTGTATTAAAAATACCTTTCTTATCGATTCCTGAGTTGATGGGCATTTTGGTTGTTTCCAAGATTTAGCTATTACAAACTATGCTGCTATAAACACAGATGCATATATATCACCGTGGTATGATGTTTTTAATTCTTCTGGGAAGATACTCAGAGGGCAAAATAGCTGTGCTGAATGGAACCTCCACACCTAGTTTTTCTGAGAAATCTGCGCACTGATTTCCATAGTGGTTGCACCAGTCTACACTCCCACCAGCAGTGAAGAAGTTTCCTTTTTCCCCACAGCCTCACCATTTATTATTGGTTGATGTTTTATAATAGCCATTCTTTCTGGAGTGAAATGGAACTCAGTGTTGTTTTAATGTGCATCTTGATAGTAGGAGCTTTGTGTAGATTGCCTATCTAAAATCTCCAAATACTCCTATCAGATCAATGTATTATTCCCATTTTTGCACATGATAAAACTGAGGCTGAGAAAGAGCAAGCTGCATGATATTGCACAGTGGCACAGAGTCAAACTGATGCTCTGAAGGTCCTAGACTGTGTATTTCCTATTAGCCTCCTGTATCACAAGAATAAAGAATTACAGTATTCACTGAAGACAGAGCTATCATACATTTTTTCAGTCTTACTTCAAAGGCATATAAACACCATAGCACCTGTGCCAGCAAAGGTTAAAGTAGGACCCCAGGCTCCTGCCTTGAAGAATCTAGAGTGAAGTAGAGCAAAGCCTCCTGTAGTGATGTGTTGTTTAAGTTTGACTGTGTCAACTTGATGGACTTAGGAACCACCTGAGAAGTTGGTAGATTTCACTTCTTCCTTTCTCTAAGTAGGTCACAAAGGTGTGGCCTTGGGTCCCTCACCCTAGAAGATATTGCTCCCCTCCTGCCATGAGCTAAGCACCTCTGCTCTGCTACACCCTCCCACCTTGATGTTCCCTCCTTCAGGCAGGCCAGCAAGGCGCTAATCCCCTGCAATCATGAACCACGAAATTAAACCTCTCTTTTAAGCTTTGAGTGTAAGGTATTATATCCCACTAATAGCAAACAGATAGAAATGTAAAACAGAACCAGAAGGAAATTTTTCAAACTTAGGAACTGAGGAAGCAAAAACAAAATAAAACACAGCTCAGTGCATGTACTCAAAAGTGGAATAGAAGAGATAGAGGAAAATGTCATTGAGTAAAAGATTGAATAATAGAAATTGCACACTGAACAATAAAGAAAACGCTTTTTGCAAAAAAAAAAAAAACCTAAACAAAGGCTCATAAACCTGTGTGCCTGTAATAATAAGATCTAACATCTATCTTATTATAGTCCTGAGAATACAGAAGAAAAAGAGGCCTGCAAAATATTAGCACAATAATGGCTGGAGACCCTAAATTTGACACAATTTTTCATTTGTATGCCTACATACTCAAGAAGATGAGTGAATTCCAAACAGAATAAACTCAAATTAATACCAAAACATCATAATCAAGCTTCTGAAAGCTAAAGTCACACTAAAATTTTTGAAAAGCATGTGAAAGTAACATCTTACCTATAAGGGAAGTAATTTGTATGACAGCAATAAAATCTTTGCCAGCAGAGTTGGGTTGGGGGTGGGCATGGCAGTGCCAAAGCCCTTGGCTAGCATGTGCAAGGCACTGGGTTCAATCTCCAGCAGTGCAGCAAAATGTTGCTGAAAATTTTTCCATGTTTTCCCTCCTCTAACCTACTCTTATCTCCTATTGAAAATACCCTTAAAAATAAAGATGACATTAACTTTTCCTAATGCTACTTAGTGAAGAAACGATACTTTTTGTATTGTGCATTCATGACACTTGCTGGAAATCACTTCACTGTACATGCATGAATGGGTTTATTTCTGGGCTTTCTATTTTATTCCCTTGGTCTATGTTTTGGTCTTTATGTCAGTATCATGTTAATTACTGTAGCTTTGTAGTATAGTTTAAAATCAAGTGGTATGGTGTCTCCAGTTTTGTTCTTTTGGCTAATAATCATCTTGGCTATTTGAGATCTTTTGTTTCATATAAATTCTAAGGTTTTTTTCTATTTTATGTAAAATGACATTGGAATTTTGATAGAAACTACAATGAATTTATAGGTCACTATCACCATGAGGTAAGATGGGCATTTTAATCATACAAAATTTTCTCATTCATGAACATGAGATATCTTTCCATTTATTTGTTTTTTCCATATCTTTCATCAAGATTTTATAATTTTCAATGTATAGGTTTAGCAAGAATGGAGTGTCAAATTGAGTGGCTTTGAGATCCACTCAAGGGGATTGGGAAGGCATATTTCTGCATGTGTTAGGGTAGGTCAAGGAGGTATGTGTAGCCCTGGGGTCTATTTCTAGTTGCTTGGTCCTTCCTCTCTAACGTTGTTCCCCTGCTTTTCTTCCTGGCCACCATGAACTAAGCTTATTCGCCCTGCCAGGCCCTTTCACTGTGTTTTTGCCTTGGGGCCAGCCAACCATGGACTAAACTCCCTTAGAATGTGAGTCAAACTAAACCTCGCCTTTAAGTTATGGCTGTCACATATGTTGTCCAGAAACAGAAAAGCTAACAGTGGGTCTTTTTGCTTCCTTAGTTAAATTTATTCCTAAGTATTTTTTGAAGCTGCTTTAAATGGGATTTTTCTCTTGATTTCTTTTTCTTTTAGTTCATTTTTAATTATGGAAATGCTGCTTTTTGTGTATTAAGTTCATATCCTGCATCTGTATTGTATTTGTTTATTAAATCTGTGTTTGGTAGTATTTGTACAGTTTTCCAAATATAAGATCATGCAACAGGGCATAGTAGCATATCAGTATAATCTAAGCACTCTGGATGACTAATGCATGAGGACCACAAGTTCAAGTCCAGCTCAGACAACTTAGGGAATTAGCAAGACTCTGCTTTAAAATATAAGTAAATAAAATATATATCATGATGATGATGAAAAAGATAGATAGATAGAGAGGATGTAGCTCACCTCAAAAGCCTGGGTCCAATCCCTAGCACTGATTTTAAAAAACAGATGTGTTGTCTGTACACAGTGAGTGCCATTTCTTCCTTTCCTATTTGGATGTTTTTTCTTTTTTTCTCTTATCTGATTGTTCAGCAAAGACCTTCAATACTGTGTTATTAGATAGATATGGTGGGAATGGGCATCCTTCTCTTATTCCACATCATTGAAGAAAGACTTTTAATTTTTCACCATAGACTATACTGTTAGCTGTGGGTTCATAATATAGGACATTGACTCAAAATGGATGAAAGACTTAAACATAAGACCTGAAACTATGATACTACTAAAAGAAACTACAGGGGGAAACCCTACAGCACTGGTTTGGAAATAGTGCTTTGGATTTGACCCCAAAAGCATAGATAACAAAAGAAAATATGGGAAAATGGAATTATATACATTGAACTCTTCTGTACATCAAAGTAAGCAATCAATAGTGAAGAGACAACCTATAGATGGAAGAAAATACTGGCAAGTTATATAACTGGGAGAGATTTAATATCCAAAATATTTAAGGCACACAAGCAACTCAATAGCAAGAAACAGATAACCTATATTTTAAAAATGGGCGGGGGGGGGGCTGGGGGTATAGCTCAGTGGCATAAGCGCTTGCCTGGCAAGCACAAGGTCCTGAGTTCAATCCCTGGTACCGGAAAAAAAAAATAGCAAAAATGGGCAGGGGACCTGAAAGGATATTTCTGTCTTTTTTAAACAGATTAATTGGTACATTTTAGATGTACATAATGATCACATTCATCACGGAGAATTTGTACTGTACAAGATGTAAATTGTTCTTTACTTTCTTCCTGTCCCCCACTCTCCTCCCTCCCTGTTTACAAAAGTTTGTTTCCATGCTCTCCTTCTTCTCTCACTTTTTTTACTTTTTCTCTCTTTCCCTTCCCCTCTGCTCTCCACTGTTCCCCTGCCCACTCGAACACTTTCTCCCTATCTCACAATACCTAGTATACACTTTGATCCTTATTTACACTTTCAGTTTCTCACACCAGAGAAATAATACAATATTTACACATGTGTGTCCAATTTATTTCACTTAAGAGTATGGACTCAAGGTGCATCCATTTTCCTAGAAATGTCTCAAGCATATCCTTCTTTATGGCAGAATAGTACTCCATTGTATAAAAATGACATCATCTTTATCTACTCACCAGTTGATGGGCATTGTGGTGTTTCCAAGATTTAGCTATTAAAAATTGTGCCACTATAAACATGGGTGTGCATATATCTCTGTGGTATGATGCTTTTAATTCTTTTGGGAAGATAACCAGGAAGGGAATGGCTTGGTCAAATGGAACCTCTAGTCCTAGTTATTTGAGGAATCTCCACATTGAATGGATGTTTCTCAAAAGAAGACATACAAAGGGTAAATCAAAATATTTTTTAAATGTTCAACATAGCTAATTATCAGGGCAGTGCAAATTAAAATCACAGTGACATATCACCTTATATCCATTAGGATGGCTAAAAGCCATCTTCTGTTTTCAAAAAGATGAAAGACATCAAGTGATGAGGGTGCAGAGAAAAGGCTCCCTCAGAACAGTGCTTCTGGGGATGTACATTAGTATACCCACGTGTGCCACTTCATCTCGGCTCTCCCTAATTGAGATGATTAGGGCGATATAATTCTGTGTGAGTCATAAGGCATGACCTTGGGAAGTGTTGGTTCCTCATGCTCTGAACTCTTCCTCTGCTCTCAGCTTCTTGGACGCTGAGCAGCCGTCTTCCACCACACGCTGCTAAAATGATGCTTCTGTCCTCGAGTCAGTGGACCATGGACTGAAACCTCTGACGACATAAGCCAAAATAAACGTCTCCTCCTTTAAGGTACATGAATCAAGTGTATCGTCCCAGCAGCACAAAACTGAACTGTTACAGGAAACTAGACAGGTCTTCCTCAAAGAAACCCTGAAAATAGAACCATTGGAATCTGCAATCTTACTTTTGAGTTTTTAACCCAAAGACTCGAAATCAGTTCATCAGAGAGAAGTCTGCACTCCGAGTTCATTGCAGTATTCTTCAGAACAGCAGTTTAAGTGTCCATTATCAGAAGAAGAGATAAATGACATGTTGTGTTTATAGACACAAAGGAACACCAGTCAGCCTTAAGGAAAAGGAAAATTTCATCACTGGTAACAATATGAATGAAATTGGAAGACATTGTATCAAATGAAATAAAATGGGCACAGAAAGACAAATACTTACATGTATTTTCTTACTGATACATGGAATCTAAAATAGATAGACTCACAGGAGCAAAGAGCAGAATGAAGGTTAGCAGACCGTGGCTGGAAGCTGAGGGAAGCAAGGAAGTGACGGATGGTGGCTGTGGGGCCCAGTCACAGCTGACAAGAGGAGTAAGTTGTCTAGTTTGCTCTCTGAAGATATGGAGGATCTAGTGAATGCCATTAATAACAGTAGATTGTACAATTCACAATTGGAAATTAAATCTCAAGTGTTCTTAAAACAAAAAATGGAAGCTTTCAAGGTGATGAACATGCTAATTAGCTTTAATTATTTCATTTTGTAGTAATAAATCATAACATTACTTTGTACCCCATGGATGCACACAATTACACATCTATAATAATTTTTTAAGGATAAAGAAAAATTTAAGACAGTCGCAGGTGAAGAAAAATTAAGGGAATCTGTCACTAGCAGACCACCCCAAGGGAAGTTCTCTAAACAAAAAGAAAATAACAAAATGAAAAACTTTAAGTTATCAGAAAAGAAGAAGCAAAAAATGTGGGTATATACAGTAATTTTTCTGCTATTGAGTTTTAAATTATATTTAATAGTTAAAGCAAAATTATAATATTGTCTAATGTGAGTCATATAATATGTAGAAGAAATGTTTGAGACAATTACAATTATAAATGGAGACGATAAAGAAATGTAAAGGAAAACTTCTATAGTTCACTAGAAAAATGACCATACTAACATACTGAAAGTTATGTTTATATAAAGTGATACTGTATTTAGAAAAAAATAACTTTTAAAAAGCTGTACAAAGTGATGCACTCAAAATTACAAATAAAATAGGACTCTAAAAAAGGTTAAAGAAGATTTGGGTGTGATGGCACCTGCCTATAATCCCAGCACTCAGGAGGCTGAAGCAGGAGGATTGCTGTGAGTTTGAGGACAGCCTGGGCTACACAGTGAGTTCAAGGCCAGCTGGATCTGCCTAATGAGACCCTGCCTCAAAAAGACCAAAAAAAAAAAAAAAAAAAAAGTTGAAGTAGTCCACAGAAAATTTGGAAAAAGAAAACAAAAACCAAAAATAAAATGACAGATTTAAGACCTACTATATCAAAATTTAATTAAACATCAGTTGTCTCAATACACCAATTAAAAGATGGAAATGGTCAGAGTTAATTTGTTCTTCAGTATTTGGAGCTGAGGCCAGCCAGGGCCTTTGCAATGAGCTGTATTCCCAGGCCTTTTTTACTTTTTAAATTTTGAGACAGTCTTGCAAAACTGTGCTGAGTTTGTACTTGCAATCTTCCTGTCTTACCTCCTGGAGTGCTGGTATTGCAGGCATGCCTGTGTGCCCCTTTGCCTGGCCCAGAGTTAATTTTTTAAATAAGCCAAATTTTTATATTTATATGCTTTCTGTAAGAAACTCACTTTAAGTATAAGAATATGGGCAGGTTCAAAGTAAAAAGATGGAGGTATCACGCAAACATTAATAAGAAGAAAGCAGGCATGACTATATTTCTTTCTACAAAGCAAATTACAAGAAAACAGAGAGAGTGTTATGTAACGACAAAAGGATCAAGTTACCAAAGGACATACCAATCCTAAATGTATGTGCACCACACCACAGAGCTGCAAAACATATTAGGCAAAATTGATATGATTGAAAGGAAAAATAGGCAAATCCACAGAGTTGGAGATAGCAATAAGCCTTTTTAATTCATATGTTTATTTTTATTAGCACATATTAATTATACAAAACACTTGGTTTCACTGTGACATTTTCATACATGCTTATATCATACTTTGATCATGTCATCCTGTGCAAGAATCCCTCTTTAACAACTGATAAAACAGCCAGACAGAAAATAGCAAAGATATGGAAGAGAAATAACACACCAACTAATAAGATAGATAAAATTGTCTTAACTATTTTCTCTATATACATTTATAGGACCCTTACCTAACAACCGCAAAATGCACATTCTTTTCAAGTGCCCATGGGATCTGGACAATATCTAGTGCCATAAATCAAATCTTGTCAAGCTTTAAAGAATTAAAATCATATGGAATGTTTTCTCTGGCCACAATGGAATCAAACCAGAAATCAATAAAAGAAAGATACAGGAAAATTTTCAAACACCTAGAAACAAAATAACGCATTTCAACAATCCATGAGTCAAAGGGGCAAGTCTCAAGGGAAATAAGTCTACTGAACTGAATGAAAATGAAAATATAGCACGTCTAAGTTGTGGAACATGATGAAGGCCGAAATGAAAATTTATGGTATTACATTCATACATGAGAAGGGAGAAAAATTTTAAATCAGTCACATAAGGTGCTACCTCAAGAATCTAGAAGCAAAAAATTAAAAAGAAAAAAGTAGAAGAAAAAGAGCAAAATAAGCAAACAGTAGGGGAGATAATAATAAAGGAATAATAAAGGTAAGAAGCAGCCAGAAGCAGGGGCTGAGGATGTAGTTCAGGGGGAGACCACGTGCCTAACCCACCTGAGCCCTGCATCGCATTCTCAGTGCCACAGAAAAGGAGGGAAAGAACGAAAGAAGGAGAGGAGGGGAGGAGGGAGGGAGGAAGGGGAGGGGGGATGGTTAACCGGAAGCAAAGCTGCTTATATGTTTGGCTTTGGGAACATACGTGGTTTCCTCTGGCTTGTCCTAAATTGTAAGGAGAACTAAAAAGTAAGCCCTGACTCAGGAATCAGTTGCTGCAGGGTTTGTGGATCAGGACTCCATTATCGTTTGTCAGTTTGCCTGCTCATCCGCTCAGTTTGTGCAGTGAGTCTCTCAGTTCCACTTACACAACATTGTTGAAATGACAGAGCTCCAGGATTGGTGCACAGAGCAGTGGTTGTCGAGGGCTGGGGAGAAAGCCTGAGCAGGAGGGAGTGCGTGAAGCTGTACAACAGCAGCACGAGGGACTCTCGTGGGGAGGGAAATACATCCCTACTGTGTCGATGACCGTACTGTTGGGTTGTAATGGTGTACTCTAGTTTTGCAACCGGTGAGATAAACTGGGCGGTGCGCAGTGAGGCTCTCTCTGAATTATGTCTGACATGTGAATCTACAATTTCGCAAAATTTTAAAAAATGTTTAATTAAACAAAATATTCCCAAAGAGGGCAATTACGTTCCACATAATGGCAGATGGACAGCTCAGTCCTGAAAAATATCAAAATGCAAAAAATACTAATGAAACAACTGATTCGAATTGCAGGGGAAAATATAATGAACTTAGTCCAGCTGAAGTTTTACTTAAGTGTAGGAAAAACTAGAAAGTTCTAATCGTGTGGACTAAGAAACCTTACCACGCAAGACCCTCTAAAAGAAGGTCTGGATTGTCGCTAAGAAGGAAATAGAATGCTGATTCAAGGGTTGAATTCATTACCTCAACCAGTCTGGGTCCTTACTATCGCCTGGGACTGTGGAAACATTCAAGTGAGAGTACAAGTTTGTTCTTTGGTTTTGTTCTTTTCCTGACCAAAGAGCAGCATCCAGCTGTTGCTGTCTGGGGTATAATATACCACTGGAGAATATTCGTGGAGAGAAATACCAAGAGTTATAAAACGTCAGGCCATTTTCATCCACTTTGACTCCCCATACTTACAATAAGCAGTGAGGTAGTGTTAGTTAATGGAATAGCTGAGGAGGGTCCTAAAAAAATTCATAATAAAACTTCTACGAAGAATTAACATGCACAATACACCCAGATGATTTCAAAAAGGACTAATAAGGCAGCTGGAGGTACAGAGCTCATCTGGCATGTGTGAGGCTCGGGTTTGACTCTCAGCATTAAAGGGAGGAGAATCAATAGTTAAGAGAGGAAACTTGCCTGTAAATCAGAATATAAGATTAACCTGCATGAATGCCATCCCTATGGCACTGGCACCAGAATAGATGAATCATTCAACGGAACAGAATAGAGCATCCACAAATATCTGTATACATAAGAATACAGTTTATAAACAAAGAATGAACAAATTAATAGGAATGATGCCCTTTATTCAATAAATTGTTGAGGCACCTGGCTAATCAGCTGCGGGGAGAAATAAATTACAACTTAGATTCATATAATACACGAAATTATTTCAAAATGGCTCAAAGACCTAAATGTAACACCAAAAACTAAAGCTCTATGATGTTGGATTTGTCAGTGATTTTATATGCTACCAAAAGTACAGGAAACAAAAATAAAAATAGACAAATTGGACTATTTCAGAATTAAAACTTTCTGAGTATCAAAGGGCATGATTAAGAGAAGGGAAAGATAACATACAGAATGGGAGACAGTATTTGCAAGTCCTATCCACTGTCTCATGATGGATTAATATTCAGAATGTATAAACAGTCCCCACAGTTTAGCAACAGAGAACAAATGAGCCAATTAAAAACAAAGGACTTGAATAGACATTTCTCTAAAGGAGATATGCAAGAAGTCAACAAGCAGATGAACAGATGCTCAGCACCGCTAGTCATCAGGGAAGTGTGACGTAAAATCACGTTATCATCTCTCAAAACCATTTAAGGTAGCTGTCACCTGAACAAACAGAAAATAACTAATATTAGTGAATAGTGGAGGAATTCGGACCCTGGTACACTCGGTGGGAATGCAAAATGATGCAGCCCCTACAGAAGACAGTCTGGAGGGACCTCGAAAATCAAAACATAAAATATCATATCATTCAACAAGTACCTCTCTCTATCTCTCTGTCTCTTTCTCATATTTTAATTACATATTATAGGTAAAGCAGGATTTTGAAGAGATGCTAGTATAGGCCACATTTATAACGGAATTACTGAAGCAACCAAGATGTGCATTAACTTACAAATACTGCATAAGCAAAACATGGCACATATACATAGTGGAATGTTACTTAGCCTTAACAAGAAAGAAAATTTTTTAAGAAAGAAAATTTTGATACATGTTATACACAGATATGAGATTCTAGTTTTCTTTTTCTTTGTTTTCATTTTTGCTGTTGTTAAGGTGGACAAGGATCTTATGGTGGACAGCTCCTAAGAAGACCCCAAAGATGTCCATCTCCTGATATTCCTGTCTCTTAAATGTAGGATGGACTTGACATGTTAAGTGATATAAGCCAGTTATAAACAGACAGACATGGTATGATTCAGAGTGCAGAAATACCAGGAATAATGAAACTCATTGAAATATAACATTGATTACCAGGAGCTGGGGGAGGATGAAATGGAGAGTTATCTAATGTGTGATACAGAGTTTCACTTTTCCAAGGTGCAACAGTCTTGGCTGTTGCTTGCATAACAATGTGCCCTTACTCTACTGAACTATATGCTTTAAAATGTTGGAGATGGAAAATTTTATCACAGTTCTGAAAGTTTTAAAATTGTTTAAATAAATTAAAACTGGATTCTTTTATCTCATTACATACACACATACCCATTTTTTTTAATTATGGAAGGAAAAAAAGACCTAAATATAAAAATAAAACCTAGGTTTTTCCTTTCCATATGGAGTATTTTAAACCTTGGTAAAACCACATTATTTATGAATCGCTACAGAACACATTATCCCAAAACTTGGCAACTTAAAACTTTTATCATCCCAGTTTCTGTGGGTCAAGGCTCTGGGTGTGGCGTGGCTGGGGCCTCTGGCTCAGGACCCACCAGCCAGGGTGCCATCGTGCCAAGGCCTGAGGATCCATTGCCAAGCTTATTCTCAAGGCTGGTGTGAGGCCTCAGAAGAGTCGCTTCCAAGCTAACCACATGGGCCTCCAGGGCTGCCTCAAGACCAGGTGCTTGGCTTCCCCCAGGGTGAGAGATCCGAAGAACAAGGACAAAGGTACCCGGATGGAAGCCACAGCCTCTTTCTAACTAACCTTGGCAGTGCCATTGCATCCCATCTGCGGTGTTCTGTCTGTTAAGAGCAAGTCAGTAAGTCCGTCCTGCACTGAAGGGAAAGGAATACATAAGGACATGCATACCAGGAGAAGAACTCTCTGGGGTCCTCTTAGAGAGTGTCTGTCAGAGGATTCTTGATGACTTTTTAAAAAAGAAAAGAAAACCTTGATTCCTCATCCTAAAAAACACGTGACAGTCAATATTGTAAGACTTTGATCTTCTATTCAGGTTGTCAGAATTTACTAATTCACTAAGCATCTGGTTTGTATGTGGGGTGATGCTACACTTGAAATACAAAGATAAATGTGATTCGCTCACTCCTTCCAGGGAAAAAATGAAGCGATGTGATTTGCCATGCTGCACACAGCCCGTGTAGCAAGAGGCTCCGACCTCAGGCTCAGGGCGGGACTGCCTGATCCAAACCCCTTGGCTCCACACGGTTACTGTGTGGCCGCCGCCTGGTCTCTGTCCGTCTCTGTCTGCCTCTCTCTCTCTGTATCGCTCCACTTCCATTTCCATTGTCTAATACCCAAAGTGGGGAGAGTCACGGACCCTACCTCAGTGCTACTTTTGAACAGTGTATAAATTAATGTACATTAAAGGGCCTAGAAAAATATAAAGCATATAACAAAGTACTGTGGTAGTCTGCATTAATCTGATTACAGAACAGAGTTCTTAATTTTCTACTTACACTCTTTCTTCTTTCTAAATATGCATTTTTTTTTCTGTGGGGACTGAACTCAGAGCCTTTTCACTGAACTGCAGCCCAGCCCCCCACACACACACACACCAGTTCTTTTTCTTTATTTTTGAGCCAGGGTCTTGCAAAATCACTAAATTGCCCATGTTGGGCCAGAACTTTCTATGCTCCTGCCTCAGCCTGGAAGACTGCTGGGGTCAGAGTAGTAGGCAACCGCACCCAGTTTAAATATGCATCATTTCTTTTATTCATCTCTAATCTCAAATACTTTCTGCCAAATTCCAAATTGATTTCTAAAACTTCATTGTTTTCTGACTTGATTTGCTTAGTTCTTTACTGTCTGAAGGAAAAATCGATGTCACTCAAAAGCTTAAAGTCCTCATTTTACTTTCTGCATTCAAATTATTGCTGCAGATTTTAATAAAGGTGAGTCTTGGAAGGCACTCCAGGGAGCGAGGCCCGCTTGCCTGGCTTGTCTTCTTGGGTAAGGGCCCATCGTTCTCCTCTCCACTGTGCAGACTGGCCCCGACAGAACTGTTCTCCTGAAGGGTATGGACCCTGCGTTTCTCATTTAGTTTTCATAGAGAACCTTCTCAAAGATGTTCTAAAAATATAAGCAGATTATACCACTTATCTCAATTGCAGTTGCTCCCAGATACCACTTTGAAGAATTCTAGCATCGAACACTCTCTTCTCATGTAATCAACTGGTTATTTCTCTCCAAATGGGGGTTGGTTTTTACGTGGAGCATTACCAGCAATGGAATCCTCAAACTCCTGATCCTGTGGCTTTCACTTAGATGCAGCATGATGCTAATAACCCATGAAACTCTGATGCTCACTGCCCTTACCTGCTGCTTAGCTGCCGGCAGGGGCCATACTGCCCCTTGGCTGTTGTTAAAATAATGCCAATGTTGTGCTGTATGAAAGGAGGGAAGTTAGCACTCCCCGTGACAAGACAGAAGAGGCCCTTGGGCCTGACAGCGTGCACATGGCAAAGACTTTGCGTTGTTCAGGCCAAATAAGGGCAAGGTAAAAGAAGCCCAGTGTGACAAAAGTGTTTCAAAATATTTCCTTTTGCAGGGAGACTGCAGTCCATCTACAGGAACAATAATGTAAAATGCTCTATGGAAGTTTTGTTTGTTTTACCTTATCTGCCTCTGTGGAAAGAACAAGAGAATGTGAAAGGCATAGGACTGCACTAGCGAGAAAGGGACTACTCTGGCTTGCCATTTCAGAGGTTCCAGTCCAGAATCAGTTGAGTCAATTGTTTTGGGGCTGTGCTGAGGACACACATCATGGTGGGAGCGTACGGTAAAGTGAAACTGCTTACACCACCCGCCAAGGAGTAAAAAGGGGCCCACAGCCCCCCGATGACCTGAGCACCTGTCCCTGGGCGCCACCGCCCAAAGCAAGGTTCCCCCGCCTCCCGGGAGCACCACACGGGCCTCTTGGCGGTGTCTCAGAGCCAAACCAAATTTATTGGTTTCAACTCTTATTTCCGATCCGTTTAGATCTGTTTCAGATCTGAACCGAGATCATTCCAGATCTATACCAGGACTGAAACTCCTATGCTTTTTCCTGCAAAATTATCAACTCCATCTCAAATAAAACAGCAGGAAATAGGATTCACCAAGTTATTCTTGGAGCAACTGAGGAAGCACATGACGAAGAAACAAACTACTATTGTGAACACCAAAACAAAATCCAGGCAGATTAAAGATTTACCTGCAAAATAGACACATGGAATATTTTCAATCAGCCTTAAACAAGTACTATATTTTGAAATATGTTAGAAACGTATAAGTTGTAAAGAAAAAAATACATAAATTTTATACACAAAATCCTAAAAGACTATGTGGTAAAAGAAATGCAACAAATGTAAATAAGAAATTATGAACTGGGTGGAATTTCAAAATTTTCTACAGAGAAAAGCTTATTTCTCATGGAAATTGATAAAAAAAAATCCAAAATCCAACCAAAAGTGAGGCAAAATATCCACAGAAGGTTCAGGAAATATAAATACCTCAATGCTTATAAAAATGGATTAGGCTCCTCATAAAATAAATATTAATTATCATTTCACAATGATTTCCACTGTGATTTCTTTTCTATGTTTAGGCTTAACTTAGTGACTCATATGCAAAGATGAGAATATAGAGCAGGAATAAAGAGTAACTTCAGTGGAGCCACCTAGCAGACACTTCCCTAATCCCATGAACAACCTCTTCATCCCTGGAGGTTCACCTTGAGACCACGCACCCTCTGTCGTGCCTGGAAGAAATCCAAAGCCACTGTCTCATCGTGAGAAAAACACAAAATCAACCCAAACTGAGAGATGTTTAATAAAATACTGGCAAGACTTTACAGCTTCAACATCATGGAGGATGAGAGAAAAGAAACCACCAGAAACCAGGGGAGACTACCGAAATGTGAACAAATGAATAGATGGGATCCAGAAACGCAAAAGAGACATACATAGAAAAATATTTAAATTCAGATAGAGTCTAGTAATCCCACTACCTGGAAGGCTGAGAAAGGAGGATTTCCATGAGTTTGAGGCCAGCCTGGGCTACACAGTGAGTTCAAAGCCAGCCTGGACTACACAGCAAGACCCTATCTCATAAACAAAACTAAAGTAGAAAAAAAATAATATCTGGAGTTCATTTAGTAGCATTTCATGTTGACTTCTTCTTATTGATGAAAGGATCATGGCAACACATTGCCGTAAGGGAACATATGAACTCTCTGTACTAATCATTGTTTTAACTTTTCTATAAAACCTAAAACTACCCAAATGAAATGTTTCTTAAAGATACAGCCTGCACCTATCAATTTAGCAGGGCTAAGAAGCTTGATCACATACTATTTTGAAAATGGTGTAGGAGAACAATATTTCACACATTCCTGGACAAAGTGTGACTAGGTGTAGCATTTATGGAGGTCAGTTTGGTAACATTTGTCAAATAACAACAGAATTGCCCTTTACTCAGCAGTTTTACTTCTAGAAATGCAATAGGTGCACTGGTGTGTGTGCTAAATATGCAACATCATTCATCCTGGCATTGTTTATTTCAGCAAAAGGTTAGAAGTCACTTTGCACATCAGTAGGAGACTTCTTAATAAACTGTGGTCTATTCTTTCCAGGGAAAATTTGCTATGGGGGGAGGAAGCTTTTCAATACACAGTGTTAAGTTTTTAAAAAGCTCAAGATGTGCTAGTGCAGATAGAACACTGCATGTATTTAAAGAGAGGGGGACAAATGCAATATTTTCTTGTATGTACATTAAGATGCATCTGGGAGTGTAGACTGGAAAATATCTCTGCTTCCAGAAAGGGCCCTGGAATAGGCAGAGGTGAGAGAGGTCTTTCTTTCTATAGATTTTAATACATTTTGAAAAATTTCCCCTCCCTTCCCTTCAACCTGTCTTCTTTTCCTTATTTACAAAGCTGTCTTTCCATTGTATCCTTTTTTCTCATTTTTTTCTTTTCCTTTCCTTCTCCCACCCAGTTCCTCTTTCCTTTGGGACAATTTCTTCCTATTTCACAATGTCTATTATACATTTTGGTTCTTATTTACACTTTTAGTTTCTCATACCAGAGAGACAATATAACATTTGCACATGTGTATGTGATTTATTTCACTCAAAATTATGGTCACAAGGTGTATCCATTTAGCTATAAAATGTCTCATGTTTATCCTTCTTTGTGGCTGAGTAGTACTCCACTGTATAAAAAGCAACACCCTTTTTATCTATTCAATGGGTGGTGGGCGTTTGCACTGTTTCCAAAATTTAGCTATTACAAACTGTATTACCATAAACACAGGTGTGCATATATTGCTGTGGTGTGGTGCTTTCAACTCTTTTGAGAAGATTCCCACAAGGGGAATAGCTGGGTCCAATGGGACCTCTAATCCTAATTTTTTGAGGAATTTCCACACTGATTTCCACAGTGGTTGCACCAGGCTATACTCCCACCAGCAGTTTCCCTCATAGCCCCTCCAGCATTTGTTATTGGTTGATTTCTCAATAATAGCCATTCTTTCTGGCATGAGAATCTCAGCATTGCTTTAATTTGCCATCTGTCAAACAACCAGTAATGTTGAACATTTTTCCATATATTTATTTACTGTTTGTATTTCTCCTTCTGAGAGATATTATTCATCTCAAATGCCCATTTTTTTGATTGGGTCTTTAAATTTGGAGGAGTCTGACTTTTCAACTCTTTATATGTTCTAGATATAAATCCTTTGTCAGAGGGACAACTAGCTAAAACTTTTTCCCATTCTGTGGGTGATCTTTTCATTCTGTTGGTGATTTCTTTTTCTGTGCAAAACCTTTTTAATAAGATGAGATCCCATCTGTTAATTTTTGTAGCATTTCCCATGCCGCTGGGGTTTTGTTCATGAATTATTTTGCTACTGTGTCTTTAAGAGTTCTACCTGTTTTCACATCTAGCAGATTTAGAATTTCTGCTTTAATATTTAGATCTTTGGCCCATTTTGATTTTAGTTTAGGTCATGGGGATAGACATGGGTCTAGTTTTAGCTCATGTTTTCAATTTTTAAAGATAAAATTCTATCACCTCTCCCATTTCACCAAACCCACTTCTCTCCTTCACAGAGTTGCCTGCTTTCCTTCAGATCTCAGATCAACTGTCTGTCTCAGAAAGCTTTCCCCAAACCCAGCCATTGCATGGATGTGCCTCTGAATCCTCCCCTGGTACCTTAATCTTTCATTCTTTGAGAGTTTTTCCTGACTGAAGTGTGAAATTCTTGAATCAAGAGGCCACGGCTGATGAGTGATGTGCTGCAGTTGACAAACACCCCTTTGCTAGAGCCGGTCTTTCAGGGTCCAGAAGTGCCATGAGCTGGTTGTTAAGAACATCCTTTATCAAAATCAAATTATGTGTTTCCCCTTTCCTAATTACTATATTTTACTAGAAGCCATGCCATGCTTTTGGTATCATGTATATCTCTGTTATTCTCTTTTCCCCCACAGTACCGGGGTTTGAACCCAGGGCCTTTCCACTGAGCTGTACCCCAGCTCTTTTTAATTTTATTTTGAGAGTGAGTCTCACTAAGTTCCCTGATTAGGCTTGAACTTTTGATTCTCCTGCCTCAGCCTCCCCTTATCTCTTCTTTATGCCGTACCTAGGGACAGAACAACAGCAGCTTGAAGTTGGCCACAATGAACATATTTTAAAATTGGCAAATGCTGCCAACCAGGGCTTGATGTATTGTTTTGTCCATTGTTTATGCTCAAAAACTGATAAACATTATTAATTCAGATTAACCTTAGAAGTGTGTCCCAGGGTCTGTGATAGCCCCCCAAAATGAAGAACTGTGTTTTCATTGTCAACTGTTATCTGACTCAGCAAAGAAGCTGTTTACATCGCTGACATAGGTCTTTGTAGTTTCACTTTCCTCTTACGCCTTAAAGAAAATGGACCACTACCATTACGCAGCACTGCTGTCACGGGGACAGGTCTTCCCCTTCACTAGCCCTCCAGCGTGCGTAACTCCAGTAGCTGATGCTGACCACAGAGGTGATGCTGAACAGGTGTTTATTCAGGTTGTATAAATACATTTTAAATATACAAGTACATAAAAATGAAAACGTGAATGAATGAATGAATGAATGAATGAACGAGTGAATAGAAGGAAGCCTAGAATTCTCCTGAACACTGTCACTGCCTATTGCTTTGGAGGAAAGGCTCAAGAGTGGGGAGAAGTTGTCTGGGTTCATACCGTGAAACAACTAGGGGGGGTCGCTGTCCTAAGGGTGCCGGCTGGACCCCTTTGCCCAGGTCTGGAGATCTAGGACAGACAGCAGAGTAAGCGGGGCGTCAGCTTCCCCAAAGGGCACGTGGGCGGCTCCTAAAATACTTTTAATTAACACATAACTGGAAGAGATGTCCTAGATTCCAGGTTCTCGGTTGCATTCCCTAGCGGTGCTGCTTACATAAGCTGAGGGGGCTCTCTGCGATATGTCCAGGCCATGAAGGGAAAGTTTCCTTCCTCTCCATCACTAGCTTGCTTGCTGCAGTGAAGGTAATTTTGAATCTTGGCTGAGTTGGTCTCTCTTTTTGGCCTGTGTGCCCCTGGGGAATTGCTACTTCTGCAGATGGACCCTAACGGAAGAAGAACTGTAGGCTGGAATTGCAAACGCCGAGGGGAGGGGAGCTCGCTGCAGGGTGCCCAGCACCCCTGTGGGTGCCAGCTTTGGCGCAGTTTCTGAGCTTAAACCTTCTGGGCGGTTTTGTGCTAAGTGAAGGAGCCCTAAAATTTTCCAGGGGCAGCAGGGGGTGCATAGAGGATTAGGCCTGTAAAGGGGGCAAGGGGCCTAGGAGTACATGGGGAAAGGTGTCCAACCAGGGCTCCGACTTGGAGTCTAGGTAACCATGGGAAACTTGTTTAACCTTCTGTCTTAGTCACTTTTCTCACTGCTGAAGCAAAATACCGAACACCCAAAGTTAAAGGAGGAGAGGTTTATTTAGCTCACAGTCTGTAGAGGTCTCAGTCCAAAATCGGCTGCCCTCAAGGCAGGGAGGCATCGCAGAGCAGGAACAGTTCATGGAGAGCAGGAAGTAGCAAAGCAACAAGGGCCAAGCACAGCTCTTTCTATTACTTATGTCTTATCCAGGCCACTTAGGATGGGCAGCACTCACACCCTTAACCCCAGTGCCCTTGATCCAACATTGCACCATGAATCAATCCTAGCATCGCGGTCTAGATCCAGCCACCTCTGAAAGTGCCCCACCTATGACCACGTGAGGCTATGAGGGGACATCCAGACACAAGCCATAACACCTTCTGTGCCTCGGTTTCATTATTTGTAAAATGGGAGTAATATCAAGAGAACCTGTGTTACAGGAATGTTGTTAAAAATAAATGAGGTCGTTTTGAGTCATGCTTGAAATCGTAGTTGATTATGCAGTAGCATCCAAAAGAATGAAATACACAGGAATCAATCTAATAAAGGAAGTGAAAGATTTATACAATAAAAATTGCAGTCCTCTGAAAAAAGAGATTGAAGAGGATTTCAGAAAATAGAAAGATATTCCTTATGCACTGATAGGAAGAACCAACACTGTGAAAATGGCTACAGTCTCAAAACTGTTATACACATTCAATGCAATCCCAAGCAAAATACCATAGTATACCTTACAGATCTAGAGAAAACATTCCTCAACTTCATTGGGAAGCAGAAGAGCCCTGGAATATCAAAAGCAATCCTGGTTAACAAAGGCAAAGCAGGAGGCATCACAATTCCTGACTTGAAATTATAGTATAAAGCTACTGTGATAAAATCAGCATGGTACTGGCAAAAGAACAAACCTGAGGACCAGTGGGACAGACTAGAAGATGTAGACACAACTACAAACATACTTACCCAACTTATCTTTGACAAAGGGGCCAAACATGTTCACTGGGAGAAAGATAGTCTCTTTAATACATGATGCTGGAAAAACTGGCTTTCCACATGCTGAAGACTAAAACCAGACCCATGTCTATTATTATGTGCTAAACTAAAGTTAAAATGAATCAAAGATCTAAATATTAAAATAGAAACACTAAATCTACTGGAAGAGAAAATAGGTAGAAATCTTGAAGACATAGGGGTAGGTAGGGAGTTCCTGAACAAAAACCAAACTGCAGGGAAATATTCCAAAGAATCAACAGATGGGATCTCATCTTATGGAAAAGTTTTTGCACATCAAAAGAAATCACCAAATGAGTAAAAAGAAGAACCATGAATTGGGAAAAAATTTTAGCCAACTGTCTCTCAGATAAGGGACTTCTATCTAGAACATATAAAGAATTAAATATTCAAAGACCCAGTCCAAAAATGGGCATTGAGATGAATACACACTCCTCACATGATGAAATACAAATGGCAAGTAAATACATGAAAAAAAATGTTCAACATCATCAGTTATTCGAGAGATGCCAATTAAAACAACACTAAGATTCCATCTTACCCCAGGAAGAATGGCTATCCTTAAGAAGTCAACACATAACAAATGCCGGTGAGGCTGTGGAGGACAAGGAACTTTTGTCCACTGTTGGTGAAAGTGTAGAATGGTACAACCACTGTGGAAATTAGCAAGGAGATTCCTCCAAAAATTAGGATTAGTGGTCCTATTTAACCCATCAATTCCCCTTCTGGGTGTTTTTCCAGAAGAACTGAAAACATCATTCCAGAGCCATATATGTGCACCCATATTTATAGCAGCACAACTTGTCATAGCTAAATCTTGGAAATGACCCAAATGCTCCCCAACTGAGGAATGGATAAAAAAGATATGGTATTTTATATAGTGGAATATTACTCAGCTATAAAAAGGTAAACTCAGGGCTTTTATAGGTAAATGGATGCAACTATAGACCATACTCATAAATGAAATAAATCAGACCCTCATGTGTAAACATCATGTTGTCTCCCTAGTGTAAGAACCTAAAAGAGTAATAAAATCCAAATGTTACAGTAGATATTTTGAAAGGGAAAGAAATTTCTCAAAAGGAAAGAAAACTGGGATGAGGGAAAGGAGAAAAGAATGAAAGAGGAAATATACACACACACACACACACACACAAGATAGAAAGATAACTGTACTACTAATTTCTATTGGTTTATTGAAAGGAACAGTTAATGCTTAATTTTTTGACCAATTTTATATGCTTATATCTGGTAATCTGAACAACTACTCTGAAGACAACAATATGCAATATAACAACCATTGTTGAATTCCTATCATCTTTTTGGTAATCTGTATTGCTTCTAATTTGTTAAATTATTTTTCATTCTCTTTAAAATAAAAAATGAAATCATAGCTAATGATCATCTTAGAAGTGAAGGTGTAGGAAGCCTCTAGGGGCCAGGAAAGACCAGGCCATAGGACATTGGCACTGGGGCTGAGCTGGGAGTGCAGCTCAGCTCTCAGATCCGGTTTTCCAGAAGAGCTGACCTAAGATGGCACGTTTTAGCCCAGGAATCTAACAGAAGGCCGTGTGTTGCAGTGAAAAGAGCAGGGCCTTGGGAATTCAATAAATCCTGGGTTTTATAACTGAGCTGAATGGGCAAATAGCTTCATTTCTGAGAGATTTGGCTTGTAAATCTATAAAATGGGGGAACTATAATACGGCCTATAAGACAAGGGATTAAGTAAGATAAAGCGTGGTAATACTGGAAAAGAACTGTAATTGTTGAACTGGGAAGATCATTCTTGTCCCTAGAAATGTCTGATACTATGTGAGGGTGACGTTATCTCTACTAAGCAAGGTGATCTATGTCCAGAGTAGCTCTGTGCCTGCACAGGAAGGGGGGTCCTGAAATGGCCATTGCTGTGACTGCTAGCATAACCATTCTTAATTTTGTTCAATCAACTACAAATATTTTTAGCACCTGTTCTGTGCCAGGTCCTGTGTGTGGTTTGAGTGGTGGATAAAAATAACAGGGACCCCTGGCCTTATGCTTAAGAGGCTCCCTTGCATTCCAGCCAAAGGAGGGGCACCAATAAATGTTTTCATGATTGGTCTTATGTATCAAGTAGCATGTTGGCTCGGAGAGTGACGTGTGAGGGCGGCCATTTTAGGTAATGCCAGATGAGGCCGGTCTTTGGCCCAGGTCATGTGGCTAACACCAGCCTAAAGAACACCATTTTTGTGTCTTTGTGTCAGTCACAAATGCATAGAGATAGAGTTGAGTCTGCATAAGCAGAAATCACCAGAACTCTTCTGGGTCATGGTTCCAGATCAAGAAGGTGAAACCCATGAGAAAAAAACAAAATACTTTCCTGAGTGACCACGTCCACACACAAATTTCTTTGCTTGCATGTAGCACCGTTGTCCACTAGGTGGCAGTGTTCAATAATGAACAATGACAGCACTGGAGAGGCTCTTCAGTCAGCATTAATTTTGCGGGGCACCTAAGAAATATTTGTTACCAGCGCCAATTATAGGTATCCTTTCAAGTGGCTGCGCAGGATTCCAACTCCTGACCTTGGTAGGGTGACAGTTTCCTCTAACCTTGCATTTTGTGTCTAAAATAAACGTAATGTTTTTACCTGAAACAGCTGAGTGCATGTTACACATCCTAGGCACTGTGCAGAGAGGTCCACACACACTATTGTATTGCCTTACCGCACAGCTTTGGAGTAAATCATCTCACCCCAACTTTCTAAATGAGGACTCAGGTGATCAGAGAATAGCAGTCTGCCTGCGCATACATAACTGGTAAACGTGTTGCTGGGTTCAAACCTAAGTTTATCTGACGCGAAAGCCTGGCTCTCATGATTGGTAAGACCAGTGTTGCTGAGGCAGGCCAAACAGCCTCCCAAATAAGGCACCGTGTTCTCATCCATACAGTATGAGCACTAATGTCTCAGGACGAGGACTTACGTGTTTAGACAGCACCCACTTAGTCCTAGGAATGACACAGAGTGCAGCCAACGTTTTTTCTGAGGATGCAGGACAGCGGCAGGCACATGGCTGCAGAGTTACTGACTATGACCCGCTGTTTTGGTGAGCTACCTTAGAGGAGTGAAGGGCACACTGTCAGCAGTCTCTTCTTACAAATAGGAGCACAGGTCCCAGGGAGGTAAAGTTCCCTGCCTGAGGTCCCTCTGCAGTTCACACAGACCATTCTCTGTGTAGACTTTCCCATTATGGCAGAAAACGGCTGATGAAAGAAAGTCTCAGGTAGAAATTCATGTAATTCCAGAGAACACTTTTTATGATTTAGTAACAGGTAGGGGCAAGTGGATATTTGTATATTTAAGAGTTCTATAGTTTGAAGAAGATGGTTATTTTCTCTCTGGGTGACTAAGTGAGATTAAAGAGGTATAAAACATGACATTTGGGGCTGAGAGTCGCTCGCTTTCATTTGTTTAGGTGGGTGTGCTGTATCTGGGAGGGAAAGTAAGCACTGCCTTTGTTCCACAGAAGGGGTCACTGAGGTCCAGAGAGCAGTGACTTGCCCACAGTGGATGTCAGGACGAGTCCTCCATTCCCAAAGAGCACTCTCCACCAAGCCCTCTCAAAATACAGCAAGTAAGAATTCAGACCAGCCCCGTTCCCAGAGAGGGCCCTTAAGGGCTCCTCAAGATCAAACGAGTCTCAAGGTCATATAAGTCCGAGAAGCACCAAGTCAAACAAAACTAAACAACTTCGCGGGACTTGTCAGGATCGTCAGTGGGGCAGGACTCACCACCAATCTCCGAAACATATTTGAGTATTTAGGGTTCGCCGAAACTATTTGACCTTGAATGGATTTTAGTTTGTGTGTTTTGTCTTGTCCATCAGGGTGATTAACAGCTCACAAAATAGGATGCAGCTGGAAAACACTGGCTAAATTTTGTTATCTCTGGTTCCCAAAGTTTGGTCATGGAATCCTAAGTTTAAGAGGGTAATAGGATCTCATGGAATAAATATTCGAGGGAAATTAGGGACACACTCAGGGACTGCTTAAAGATGGTCTTTGAGTCATAGCATGGAACTGCTGTAAGGTGATATTTGGAGGGCCTCATGCCTGAAGATGCTCATGGCTTACTGATGGGAATTCACCTTGAGAAAGGTTAATTATTCACAGTGAGAACTATCCTCATAAGAACCTTCTGAGCGAGATGGGAAAGGTCAAGCTATCTTAATTGTTCTGCTTAGAGGGCAAAATATATATAATACTTTGGAAATCAGTAAAGACATTAAAATTTCAGTACAATTAGGTAGGGGTTCAATGTCATTAAACAAAGCTAGAATTTGGGGAGTCACAAATGTGAATTTGAATTCTGACTCTGCAGCATGTTGGCAATGTCACTTTGAGAAAGTTACCCACATGGACCTTCAGATTCCTTAAAACGGGTACAATACCGTGATGCAAAAACTGGGAGGATACTGGTGTCCCTGGGGAAAGATTTACAAACCAATGGAAAGTGCCACGTTTGCTTAGATTACTTGCTAATAAACTACCTGGGGAGAAAAACAGGACCTGCAAAAAAATTCTCAAGTAAAAAAATGCACTGAGTTAACTGGAGTATATCATAAGAGACAGGAAATTCTGAGCGGGGCTGGAAAACTAACCTGGCACTAGAAGCAGGAGTCAGTGAGTGGTGAGGCAAAGGGCAGGTGGGAAAAAGGGGAAGAGAGAAATCCTCACTCAGCCCTCCAGATACCTACTTCCTGTAGGTTCTAAGGACAGTGACTCTTAGAGAAGATCAGGGGGTGTTTTCACATGTAATTCCCGAGGTGATGTCAGCCCAGTACTAACACAAAATGGCAACGAAGACAGCAAGTAGCACGAATGACCGGTCTCTCTTATTTTCATTTGGTTTGACCATGGATTATCACCCCACATAGGGATACTATATGGATTCAGAGGAAACACCTCTAAGTGGGAAGAGAGGCAAACAGCATGGGTGGGCTTTCCTCGCTTTATTCAAGGTGTTCTTAAGTAATTGCCACAATTCAATTTCTCACATTTAATAATGTTCCCTCCTTAAATTGGATTATGGCCTCTGAAGGGCGCCAGTGGCAGCTGGATGGGCAGTGTGGGCCTATGTGTGACACTCAGCGCTGCTGGGAGAGTCTGGGGGCCTCAGACCAGCTGCCGAGCACACTGGGCCTTGGTTCTCTCACCTGTGAAACAAGAAACAGTAAGTGAATTGCAGGGCACCATAGACACATAAAAGTGAATCTGGAGACATAGAGCCCTGAACCAGATTCCAACGCTGCCCTTGTAGCTGGGTGGCATTCAACAAGCGCTGAAGTGGATGGGTCCGAATCAAATAAGGTCATGCTGCTAACTCTGAAGTCGTTTCCCTGGTGAGGGCCCCATTTGGTATGGACTCCTAAGACTTTTAGCTTTAAGGTATTTTTTTAGTCCTCAAGCACATGTCCTTATCTCTCTCTCTCTCTCTCTCTCTCTCTCTCTCTCTCTCTCTCTCTCTCTCACACACACACACACACACACACATGCACACACATGCACACACATGCACACACATGCACACACTGCTAGCTCTTCTACAACAACACCGGAGAAGGGAATTTTGGAAAAGCAAAGGAGAGGGAACAGGGAAGAGTGGCATGAGCAAAAATCTGAACTGAGCCAAAGAAAAGAAAAACCAACACACATGATTCTTTCCCATCCCCAGTGTTTCCAGGGCTCAGAGCACAGAGCTGTTCCTTCCAGACCCATGAGCTCCAGCAGGAAGGGAGCGTGGGCACAGACCAGGAGTAAGTTTTTACGGGCCTTTTCCCTTTATGACGCTTATGGCTGGCTGCTTATACAAACGAATCTCAGATGAACTAAATAGGCTTTAGTCAAAATCCCTTCTCTCTAGAGCACCTTAGGTGATGCCTCCGTAATCTCTTCTGTTCCTGAGGGACACACACACATAAGCAATGACCAGAACTGCCAATGCTAAAGTAGGCCACAGGCCATGTTATTTCACTAATTGGGTCATCACAGAAAATCCCTCTGGGTTTATGATTCATTTCCTTTGAAAGTAGCTCTTACCTGGGGGAGCGACGTCTTCCAGGATGGGGATTGCCAAAACTTAAACACCCACTACAGGTGCTGCCCAGATTTTCAGGCCGGACACTATCAGTGGGTGATGGAACCAAATTATAATGTTCAGGCCTTAAAATAAGTTTTCCGTAGTTTAAAATTCCAAATATATAAAAAATCATCACCAAACAGAAATATGAGCAAAGGATATGAAAAGGCAACTCACAAAAAGAAAAGATGTCTGACTCTCCCATGAAAATCTGTGCATGCTTCTTAGTAATCAAAGAGACAAAAGCTGGCAGTGCTATCTTTCACTCTTCTGGGAGGCAAAGAGTAGAACCAAAGATATTGAAATTATTGTGGAGAGAGCAAAATGGATACCGTTGGTCAGGCAGTATGTTGGAGAGACCAGTACGCAGTATGTAACCCACATACAACACGTGCATGCCATTTATCTCAGCAATGCCACTTGCTGGAGTTTCTTTTAAATAAATAACTGCAGAAATGTAAGCTTTAGCTACATGAGCGCCCATGGTAGCTTTATCCCTCCATTAGCATTTTTGTTATGGGAGAAAAATTGTCTGTGATGAAGAGATCAATAAAATACTCTGCATGCTTCAGAAGCGATATATCTGATGCCCATACATTTTCACGTGTTAGTGAGTGGAACAAAGTAAAGTGCACAACTAAGATAAGATCCCTTCAAAAACAGCAACAATATGGTGTACACATGAGAACAAAACCCAGCCAGGAGTTGCACCCAAATGTTCAGGCTGGTTGATTCTGGTAGGTTAGGTGGCCAGTACTTTGTACTTGAAGCTATTTGTTTGTATTGTTGGAATTTTTACAACAAGCACACTTTGCTTTTATAATCAGAACATAACAGTAACGCACTGGGGCAGGGTAGGCTGGACATGCTGGACAACCAAGCAGGTTCCAAGTGCCAGAGACAGACCAGGGATTGAGGGTTGATGCCCTGCCAGAAAGACAGAAGCCTGAGCTCTAAGTCTAATTTGCTTAGATTTGTCTACTCTGCCTGGTCAATTTCCAGTTTTTTGTCTTTTCTCCCAGAAGAATCAATGCAAGGAAACACTATGCGATAGATGTAATGTCCTTTGCAGCAGAAAAAAGGCTTGAGACTATCCCAGAGACTCTGACTGAGATCAGGGGAGACTACCAGGTCTGACCAAAGCGGGCAGGTTTATACGCAGGTCTTGAATTGAACCTGAAGCAGGATGATGACCACTCAGTATGTCCTGGCACAACCTAGTACTGTCTAACACAGCCATCTGTGTGGAAGGTTAGGAGAGTCAGGGTTAATGTCTCACTCCGCCCCTCCCCGCACCTCTCAGGTCCAGCACAGCACACCCGCTCACTCCGGCAGACATTCATAAGTGTTTGTGTTCTTTGTCTCTGCTAGGCAGTGGGCCAGGAGCTGGGTGGAGAAAAAGCAGAGGAAAGCGGAGAGCTTGTGCTCATGGAACTGTCAACCAACCTAGCCTTAGGGCTTACGCCATAATTCCTGGCTTCCTTTTGGGTCGCCCCACCCACTGTAAGCCGTGTGAGGCAGGGAGCCTACCTCAGTCCACCCGGACTTCTCAGTCCCTGAAAATGTAGGCACTGGGGAAACTTGCATCCGTGGTTGGTAATTAAGTGAATAAATTAATACAACAAAGACATGCTGGTTAGTCAGGTTTCACTATTACATAAAATTCTGTTTAGCTGCCAAAGAATATAGTTAAGGGCAAAGACCTTAGAAGTTCTTGGTTCTTACTATATTCTCCTTCTGAATGGAATTGTGAACCTGAGTAAGTCGGCATGTTTTTCTAGATATTGGTTAAAATACCTTGAAGCTGTTGGATTTAGATTAACACGGCTATATAAGAATAAAATACAAAATTTGGAGTAATTTAAAACTATATGTAAGCAGCTCCTTTGAATTATTTGGACTCAAACACCAACCAATTACTGCATGGATGGTATTAGGCATTTATTTTCATTTCTATGTGCAGTAATTTTCTCATCTCTGAAATAGAGATAATATCACCCATTGCACTATACTACTGTGAGTTTCTAAATTAACTAATACACAGAGAAAGCTTAGCTCCTAAAGGTTAAGGTACCACAGGGCGAAGAGGTAGAGCCAATATTATGTACCGATTTGGAGTCAGACAATTGTGAGTTTGTATCCTGATTGGTATTTATTTTTTAATTATATCATTCAGGATGAGTTGCTTAATCTCCATGAGTCTTGTGGTGTTACTGCTGAATGAGGTTTACAAATCAGTACATCCTAGGATTCTTGTAAAGGTTAAATAACGAACCATGACAGTGTAGACTTAGGAGAACTGATGAGTGCACAGGAAGTGATAGACAGATGTGACATTTTTAAATGGGTATGATAATCATAATGTAATGAAGATAGCTACAGGGGTGAGAGGCAGGTGCTGAGCTTGTAGACTCTTCATCTCGCCTAAGAAAGAAAATAGCCCACATCTGGAAAGTGTTCATATAAGCAGATTAGCTAGGTGATATTCTTTTCAAAACTGAGATGGAAACATCTCTCTGGGATTGAAGTCTTTTGGAATGAATACAAAGAATCAGTTCGGCGGGCTAAAGAGCTTGCAAATGAATAGATAAACGCTGGCGGTAGTGGAGGATGGGCATCCTGGTGCTTGGTGCTATATATGATGAACACTGCATAGAAGCTGCTTGATCAATGTCTTGGCACCGGCCCTGGGGGAGGTAAAACACAGTAAGTGTGATGTTTGACTGTCCTCCTCCAGCCCAGGTTCTCCTCATTCTCCAATTATGCGATGCTTTTCCTCAGTCCACTCTGTACTGTCAGCATATTTCTTCTTTCAGCATGCAGCTGACACCATGGGCTGTAACTGTAGCCCTGCCTCCAAGATCCCACAGGTTGGTCGCATGGAGTGGCCTATGTGACTGTGAACCTGGAAGTGGTGCCCAAGGACTCTCCTCCCCGTCTGCTGTAGCTCCACCCACAGCCCACTTGTGTTTGTACAAATTGTTTAAAAAAGAGACAGTCTTTGTCAAGATATTTTGTTGATACATTTCAGAAAATTACTGCAACAAACACATAAAACTTGTATGACTGACACTGCAAAGTTGGGTGATGTAAAACCTAGAGAACCATGTACACCAGGTGGCCCTACCTCCTCCTGCTTCTCCCAACTTTATCTTTAATACACAAGCAAAGATGCATCCATTTATTGTACCCAGAAACAGCATCTGCTTGACTTCTCTCTCAAGACTCACATACACTACTTGAAGAAGTCACCTCTTCGTCTTTCCCTCCTCTGGACTGAGGAAAATTACTTACACCGCGCCTTTCTGCTGCAAGTATCTATCGCACATGCTTCTGGACTTGAATTTATCATGCTGGATGGCAATGACTTGTTTATAGGTCTCTCATTCTAAACTGTGAACTTTTAAAGCCAAGACTATCTAAGACACTGACAAAAATGCAGATTCCTGAGCCTGGCTTCTTATCCTCCAAATCAGAATTTCTGTGCATAGAATAGAGAAAGCTACATTTCAAATATAAGACTCACCTGTGACAATTTCTGTCTACTCATTTTTATCTTCTCTATTCTAGAGGACAAGGCCCATGTTTCCTGTAGGGGCTGAGATGTTGAGCATTGGGTTCCATTTGAAGAAAGCTTTGGCTACTTGTGTTTCCCCAATAAGAAAAATTTTGCCCTCCAAAATATATTATAAATACTAGGATATTGCTATAGACTGAATGTCTATGCCCCTCCAAATTCATATATTAAAATGCTAACTCTTAATGTGGTAATATGAGAAGGCAGAGCTCTTGGCAGATGATGAGGCTCTGAGGATGGATTCTCATAAATGGGATCAGGACCTGTACAAAGCCCAGACAGCCCCTTTGCCCCTTCCATCAAATAAGGAGAGAAGGACATAGTAAGAATGTGGCCATTGATGAACCTCAAAGAGGGTCCTTATAGGACAAGTCTGATGATACTGTGATCTTGGACTTCTCAGCCTCCAGAACTCTGAGAAGTCAATGTTTAATGTTTAAACTACTCACTCTACGGTATTTTGTTTAGCAGCTGAAAAGACAGATGTATACATATATATGTTATCCTCTGGAAATTGATATAACCTAAAACCTGTAAGTTGGTGTGTGTGTATTTGGCGGGAGTGGGGGAGAGGGGTTATAAAAAGAGTGCTGTGCCCTGCAAAGTGATTCTAAAATAAACAACTATGGTGAAAATACCCTGGGTTATTTCAAAAGCTGGCTGACTGAGTTGGACCTATTTTTCTTTGCAAGATCAAAAGAGTAATCTTTGGTTAAACAAAGGTTGATAAAATCTTGAGCAAGCGCTTTGGGGAGTGACCAGAGCAATTCATATTCTGTGATGACAGTTCACATACTTGGGGATCAGATAGGAAGACAAAGACCATGGGAGACAAGATTGCAGGCAGCATTTTCCCACTCATGGGTTAGAGTGTATAAGAGAATAAATGGTACAAGGATCTTGTGGTAGTGAATGCAAAATTGTTGAGCCAAATGCACATGGATATTTGATATTAAGCAATTAATTTTTCACAGTTTTTTCAAACATCAAAGAATATGTATAATTTGTCTTCTGGTGACTTTCTTGATAGCTCTTTGGAGCCCATTTTGCTGGGATTCCTTGGAAAGATGGTTATTGTCAGTAACTTCTCAAGTAACCAGCTATCACACAAAATCCACAGCCTCTTCCACCTCTCCCATGTAGAAGTAAATCAGGGTATCTGCACTCCTGACAGCAAGTTCCAGTTCTTATTGTGTTTATTTTTTTTACAAAGTCCAAATGATATTTTTCTCAAGAATTACTTTACTTAACAACAGCTTGGGGAGTAGCTTAGGATGAAGCCCTGGATTCCATTACAGAACCAAACACACACATACACACCCAACACACATAACATAAACATTCATGAAATGGCTTTATTTATATGAGTCTGGCATTACTAAGGGATGGAGATACTGGAGATCCTTTAAAAATGCTTCAGGTGTTAACAACTTATCTGGAGACACACTCACAATTTTTATTAGAGAATAATATGAGAAGTTGTGTGATTGAGTGTTATGCCCTACAGACTTGCTGTACAAAATGTAATCTGAGAGTAAGCAGCATCAGCCTCCCCTGAAGTTTATTACAAATCCAGGGTCCCAGGCCTCATACCCAGACCTACTGGACCTACCTGCAATTTAACAAGGTCTCTAGGTAATTTATATGCATGTTACAGACTTACTAGTGGGCTCTTGGACAATATGGAAGTAGATGCATATGAATTTCAGAAGGTTATTAATTATTTCTAGGCTCTAACACCAATATATTATGTTTTAGTCTCACTGGTACATGGTAAGCTCTTGGTGAAGACTGTTTAGGCTTAAATTATGATTTTGCTTCTCGATAGATGTGTTAACAGCCAAGTAATTCAATCTGACAAACTCAGTTTCCTCATCTCTGAAAGAGGGTAAATATTTGGCAAGAATGTTGGGAGGATCAGGTTGCAGCTATTGTGACTCCTAATATATAGTAAGCATTCAAAGACACATTGGCTATTTTTAGTCTGATGCATTCATTGCATGGCTTTATTTCTACAGGTCTAATATTTCTAGGTGAGGCAGATACTTTAGGAAGCCCTACGCTGCACGATTATACTGCAGTGATTTATGTTGCTAATCAGAAAACAGAATTCTTCAGTAAAAGCTAAGTGCAATAGCACTGTTACCATAACACTCTCAACCAACCCATATACGTGTGTATTTACATGACATGTCTGATTCTCTACAGACGTGGGCTCTTTCCGAGTCATACATTTTCTGGACATTCAGGGGTTCTAGCTGAAAACTGGCATAGACGTTATTCCACTTCGTTGCTTGTTTTGGTCTTTTTATATTTTTGCTTTTATGAGTATATGTTTGCAGCACATAGTAGTTACACTCCTCATGGGGAGCTGGTGCACGTGTGCAACACATTCAATTCTGTTTTCATCCCCTTTCCTCCCTTCCTCTAGCTCTTGATCTCTTTTCACGTTTCAAAAGATCTATTCCCTATTTTCTATTATCTAACTTCTACTTTGCTCTTTATCTATATTTTACACTTTGTATACAAGAGAAATCAGGCAGTAGTTAAGCCTCTATGCCTGACTTACTTCCCTTAACCTTGCTCAGGGGAATATTTTTACTGAAGTATCATGAAACACTTGGACATTCTACCTTTTGGGAGCGAAGCATTCAGAGGAGGGGTTGATATTGACTTCATATAGCGCCTTATGTTAAAAATCATATAAACCAAAACCAAAATCTCTCTTGATATCTTGATCAGCCTCCCATTATTGTAACAGATACCTGAGATGATCGCCTTACAAAGAAAGAATAAGTTTATTTGGGCCCATAGCTTTGGGAGGATCATTTGATTGCTTTGTGTATATGTCAAGACAGTACATACTGATACCAGTGTGTGGCAAAATTATTCAGCTCCTGTCCAGGAAGTGGAAGAGAGAGGAAGGACGGAGCTGGACACCCAACATCACATTCAAGGGTGCATCACCTATGATTAGAAGCCTTCCTCCTAGACTGAACCTCTTAAACATTTCATCATCTTCCACCAGCTACATGAGGATAAAGCCTATACTATGTGGGGCTGTGGGAGACACCTTAACCATAGCATGTGGTAAAACAAAATATTACCCCTTCTTCAGAAACGCTGCCATAACACGGTATCTATAAGGAAAATGAAACTGCATGCAGACACCCCCAATCCACTGCACAGATACCAATCAGTACAGTGCTGTACTTATCTCCCAAGCTAAAAATACTAGCGACTTCAGTTCTTCCCTAGTGGCCGACCGATATTAGTTGATGCTACTTATCTTCTGCAATTCTCTTCTAACACATTTGTACCTATTTTCAGGCTCAGGATGTCTTTGGAAAATATCCACATTTGTTCTCAAATGTATGCATTCTAACGTGGGAGTTTGCCACTGGGCACAGCTCAGTAGCTGATAGTAATTTAAACTCATTTTTATCAGTTAAACAGGAACAATAGTATCCCATAGGATTGTTATAAAATTCATGCAGTTTGTGTTTTCCAAAGGGCTCAGTGCAATGTTTGACACAACCTACCATTCATCAGCGGTGGACTCCACACTACACACTCTCTTCACTTGGTGCGGTTCCTCTGGAAATTCAAGTTTACTTTTGGACCACTTCATCTCTTATTGTTATTTACATGAAAAATATCAGACCAATTCCATGCACACCTCGGAATTTGTTTTTGCCATTTCCCACCCAAGTGATACGATGTTTTTCCCAGTTCAAAGTAAATGCTTGTTTCCTGGTAATAAATGGCAACTCCGTGAGCTCCGCACTTGAAGCCAGGTGTTGCCATTGTCCTTCAGATGATGAAACTATAGTCTGCCTTGATAACAGCTTAGCAAAGGATTAGAGTATTATATTCCAGACCTATGATATGTGACAAGTATGTGCATGATCACACGTCTTAAATGTCTTAAATGTATTTTTAATGCAGTAGCTATTGCAAGAAAATGAAATGAGTAAACATCAGATTTATTCCTAATTTGTCATTTTATTTATTTTATTTTATTTTTTTATTTTAAAAGTAAAAGCACAAAAACATATTAACAAACAGACACAGAGTAGCATAAGAAATAGTACAGTCAAAACTGATTTACAGACAACGTGACATGGACTCAACAGTGGTTGTTGCTTTACCTATTGATATCTTCGAAATGTATATTCATGAACACAGATACAGACATGCGAAATTGGTCAAAGAATTAATCATCTCAACAACAGAAAAAAAAAAAAAAGGAACCAGAAAGCATTAACAAAGAGGCACAAAGTAGTACAATAACAGTAAGATCAGAATTGAATTATAGACAAAGCAACAGAAAACCAACAATAGTTGCTGCTTTGCATATTGATATCTTCAAAGTGTGTGCTCAGGATAACACATACAGACATACAGGATTGATCGAACAACCCGTCATCAACAATTCCTTAGCATTAAGTGACATAATACAATAGTAGAACCATGTTAGCCCTCCTGCACATACGTATCTACATATATACATACATACATTTTTGCCTCTTTCTTTTCTCCTTTCCCTCGTCTCATCTATTCTTTGCTTTTGAACAGATTTCTTTCATGTCTCTTAGTTTATATTCCCACTCTCAGGTTCTTACACCAGTGACAAAATACGTTGCCTGCTCATGTACTGCTGATTTATTTCACTTATGAATATGGACTCCAGTTTTGACCACTTGCCTACAAAGTCCCCAAAACTGTCTTTCTTTATAGCTGAATAATATTCCATTATATAAAAATGCCACAGTTTTTTAATCCAGTCTTCTGTGGATGGACACTTGGGTTGCTTCCACATTTTAGCTATTACAAATTGCGCTGCTATAAACATGGGTGCACATATATCAGAGTGATAT
>PVLD010013122.1:23874-57440 GCA_004027595.1 Dinomys branickii | reverse complement strand
GCGGAGAGAGAACCTCCCGGAGGAATGCCACTCAGACACGGCAATATAGCAACATGTGAAGGACAGAGAGGAGGGAGGTGGATATCCTGAACTCGGGAGGGAACTGAGATAGGAAGTGAAACCCTTGGAAAGTCTAAGCAGAACCTCCTCTGGAGGAGGGGATCACAGATCTGACATGGTGCAGTTGGAGGGAGACGAGGTAGAGAGGGAGGAGGTTGCCGCTCCAAGCACACCCCTGGCCCACACCCTCATCTCGCCATTCGTAGCTTCAGCTTCGGAGACCCATTGCCCAGCTGCAAGGGGTGGGGAACGGTAATGCTGGAGCCACATGGTCTGGACCCGCCCCCACCCATAGCACGGACGACAGGGTGGATCCGGGCGGTCCGCTGTGAGCATATGTGCTTTCCCACCTCCAACCATGGCAGTTTGTATACACCCCTGTATGTTATAGTATAGTGTGAGGCAGCTATATCTCCTCCCAAGGTGAGAGTCCAAGGATATAGATAAACCCAGGAGTACAGTTATTATCACAGGGAAGATGACTGATTGAGTGGTAGGGCAACGGAGATGAGGGAGGAGAAAAAACGAACTGATCATAAGGGCCATCTGTGTAACCTGAGTAACAAAGGTGAAGGTAATATTATGTAGGACAGCATCCAGAGCTAATTCCCTTCTATGTTCTCTATAATTCTGTATTTCCTCAGTCGTTTCTGTATTAACAGAAGTGAAGATAACTTTATATTATACAGCATCCAGTGCAAATTCCCTACTATCTTATCTATAATTTGATATTTCCTTTAATGTTTTTGTGTTAACTAATGTGAAGATAACTATGTAATACAACATCCAGTGCTAATTCCCTCCTATATTCTGTATAACTTTGTATTTTCTGTATTGTTTATGGCTTTTCTGGTTCATATGTCTCCATTCTTTTGTCTTTAAAATAAAATTAAAAAAAAAAAGAAAAAATATATATATACACAGAAAACAGCTAAGATAATTATACTACTAGTTTTTATTAATTCAATGAAAAGTTTGTTCTTATATTATTTTATTAATTTTTCAAGCTTATATCTCGTAATCTGAGCAACTACTTTAAATATGCAATGTATTAACCATTGTTAACTGGCTATTAGCTTGTTTTGAAATTCTGTATCATTGTTTTCTCTCTTTACAATTAAAAAAAGAGTAAGTTTAATATGACAAATAACCATTAAATACAACCATTTCCTAAGTTGCACATGAAAAAGTACATTTCTGAAACAATAAAACCATTCCAAGGACAGCTTCTGGAGGACATAAAGACTAATCAAATGCTGATTTCACTGTATGACCAACAGCAGAAGTGAACTTCCCAAAGCAAAGTCACTCATCTATAATGTGAATAAAATCATTTAAAACCTGAATCATGTATATATTTAATCAACAAAAGTTGGCTGGAAAATGTTTGATGCTTTCAATACATTAAGACTTCTGTATTCCACATAGCAAACATAAATACAAAATTCCTTTGTACTTTTAATGCTACTTGATTCCTTAGTGAAGAACATGAAAGTATCACACAAGAATACTATATGGAACAGAAGATCTACCTTAATTGCACTAAGAAATACTGAAGTAACACCTTACCTTGAAAGAGACTTGAAGGTTATTTATGTCAGTGGGTGTGGAGAATGGGTGTTAATACTAATTATAAAGGAGAGGAAGGAGGATGACGTGAAATTGGATGGGAAGTTGCAATGCCAGATATAGGAGCAAAGAGCTCATAAACACTAGTAAACTGCGGTAGAGGGCAGACGTTTGACGTGTATGGCTTTGGGGAGGTTAAGATCAGCTGGGTGCAGATTACTGAATTCACTTAGTGTTTCTCATGTTCAAAACTGCTCATAAGTAAACACAAAATGCAGTTATTTTAAAATGATTCTCTGATATACAACTTGGAACAAACTGCTTCAGTGTTCTGGTGGAAACGCAATGCTGCATTGTGCCACATCACTTATGCATCTCTTAGTAAAACAAAACAGAAGTATAAAGAAGAGCTTCAAAGTTTGCCAAGGTGAAAGGGATGGAAACCAACTTAAAGCTACAAACTGTGTTTTAATTACGATATACAGTTCATTATAAATAATGTTCTATAAATAAATATTTGTCTTCCTTAAATCAAAGCTTTGGTCATACTAAAAATAAAAGCAAAATTATTTAGGCAGCTTCTAATTATATTTGCATTATTTTATCTCTAAGAGCTAGGTCAGACTTTGGACACCTTTACTCTTCATAAAACCTACAATACTTGTACATATTAACTGAATAACTAAAATTAACATTATAACATTTACAGACAACATTTATAAAATAATCATCTTTTTGTTCTTGAGGTCTCAATAGCTAACATTTCTAGATTAACACATAATGTTCAAATTACATATCTGATGAGATTCTGAAATTTATAGAGTTAAACCTGATTACTTACTGTACAGTAAACACAGTAGAGCAATCCAGGAAAGTGGCACACACCATAACCCCAGGTTCTTGCACAGCTCAAGGTGGAGGAACACAAGTGTGAGCCTAGGTCAACCCTGAGGCCCTGGCTCAAAACAAAGTTTAAAATGAAACAAACCAAAACAAGGGCTGAGACTGTAACTCTGTAGTAGAAGCTTGCCTAGTATGCACTAGGGCTTGAGTTTAATCCTCAGTTTAAAAAAGAAGTAGAAAAATACTAAAATTGTAGCTATCTTTTGAATTTAAAAATCAATTTTCTGATGAAGTAGTAGTAGTACCTCAGGTAGAGAAATCCTAGCACAACTGAATGACAACGTAAAAGAATGCCATAGAACCACAATATCTTCACTCATTAATAAATTATGTATATATATATATATATATATATATATATATATATATGTCTCCTCATAAATCCTCATTAGTCACACATAAACATATTATTCTTATTTTGGTGATTTACCCACAACTATTATGGAAATCCATTAAAAACCTATGAGCACTGCTTTTATCTCAATGCATCATTAATTTATCATCAGTTGAATTTTCTCTCTGTACAATGTTTTAAATTTTTTGTTCTACTCTATTATTTCAAAATAGTAATAGCTTTTAAATTTTTATAAACTAGATATTTAATATTAAAAACATTAAAAATGACAATAAAGTAGATGGTAACAATAACATCCTGTGATCCCACCATCTAGAAATAATGTCAATTCAGAGACCAATCCTTCTGTATCTTGTTATATTTTAAAAACTGAAAATGAAAAACTTTATATACTAAACGAAAAAAAAAAACCTGATTTTTCCACCCAATAATCTATGATGGCCATTTATTCGCTTCTATACATAGATATATATTCTAAAAGCAGCCCAGAATTACACTGTATTTGTGATACATAATTTGTTTACCAATTCCTTAATCAATAGCTTAATGGTGAGTATTAACCTTGTACTAATGATACCTTAAAGATGAAAACAGATTCAACGAGAAATTAACCCTATACTGAGCTAAAGCTTAATCAGCTAAACCTAAGAGTAAGCAACTGTAAGAAGGAAAGGACACGGACAAAGACCCAGAAAGACACAAACAGTAACGTGACCTTGTGTTCTGGCTTCTAACACACATCACCCCCACTCACCTTGTCTGAGGTTCCGGGGGCCGGCCGGGGGAATCAAAGGGGTCTGTTCCTACAGAACAGGTACGATGCAAGAGGAATACAGCAGGAAGGAAGGCTTTGGGCAGAGTCTTTTTAAGTAAGATAAGTAACCTTACTTAAAATGACTCCAAATATAGGAATCAGGAAAAAAATGGTACTTGTTAGGCTCATAATTTTAATCTTGTCATTGCTTCCAGTGTACCAGAAATAATTTTGTTTAAATATAATCAAGAATGACCCATAATTTAGGCAGTATTTTTATTCTTTATAAGAATAAAACTAAAACCAGAGCCAGGCAATTCTTTTCTCTCAGCCATGGGCCCCAAGCCTAAGCTTATTATATCTTGGTTTCTCAAGTTTTCTATTAATCTGAAGACAGTAATTATCTTTAGTTAAAAGAAGGAATTGTATATCATTTAAAAATACTCCAAGTGCTATGTAAAAAAAGATATTCTCTAGCTTAATCAGTCATGCAATAACTGACAGGAAATATACTCAGACTTTACTTTTGCCATATTGCTATTTTAGACCATGAAAACGCTTTTTAAAATTTCTTTTTTTACAAGACTCAAAGTCAAAAGCCGACTGTCCATTGCCATGGAAACAGTTCTATTTAAGGTACTGTATTAGTCCTTTCCTCACAGAAGATAGAAAAATGGTCAATAGAACAGCATCACTCTTCATGATTTAGAAGTACATACTGACTATGCTTCTGGGGTAGTCAATGTAAGAATTTAGAGGTAAAATGGGAGGTAATTTAATTGAGCCCATTATTTTTCCTGACTAAGAAAATATAGGCTAAATTTTTGTACTGCAAATAATGCAATATGAGGAAAACATCCATTATCTCAAAAATCGGATGCGACCAAAAACTAAAATTATTTATAGTTATTGTCCTAGATAGAGTTGCCACTAACTGAAAGGATCATTGCTTTTCAAAGAGAAATGGTCTATTTATTTGAGGGCTATATGTAATATATATGTACCTTAGGTTTGTTTTGGTTTAGTTTATAGACTTCCTGATATGACTCTCCAATACTGTCTTTGCAAATGAAGAGGTAGAAATTTGCCATAGATGAGAAAATAATATCCATAATTTATGTGTATAATTTTGTTCAAAGACTCAAAACAATAAAAAACTTAAATCTGTCTTGAGGACAAATGTAATTTCTCCTTTAAGAAAAAAAGTCTCTCCATTGAAATCTTAAAATACCAATCTTTCTTAAAATAAAAATAATCTGATGGGAAAACCCCACAAGATATAGCAATGTTAGCACTAAAGTGTATTTTTATATAAGCAAGCAATATCAAGAGAGTTTCACTTGCTTTCAGTCACAAATTTCTAGAATCAACTATTTTTTCCTTATAGTAAAGTTCAGAATTTAGCAACAATAAAACAAAACATGCTTTTCTTAAGATGACAGCATACTGTACCTGAAGGTTTTATTTTGCAACTATTTGCTTAAATAGCCAACAGGATTCTTCCTCTCAATTCTTACAGTGCATCAGGATCACATAAGACTTGTTAAAATCCACATGACTGGGTTCCATCCTTAAAATTTCCAGGTCAGCAGACATGGGGTAGAGTCCCAAGAATTTAACAAACTCAAGTAATGTTGAGTTTGATCCTTTTGGGTCCTGAAACACTTCAAAGTTTTTGTTCTAGACACTAAACAAACAGACTATAGAATTGCTATTCTCTATTAAGACATACTTATGAACTATTTTGAATAAAAGTTTCAATGGGGGGATGAGGATACTCAATCATAGCAATTTGGAAAGGACATTAATTTAGTCAAGATCAAGTTAATTCCTACAAGTGAGTATCTGTTAGTTAAGTATTGTGAGTTACAGTGACACGCAGGGAAATAAAACCCTAACCAGTATTAAATAGTTTCTGTCTCCTGTGAATTCAACTGACTTTGAAAAATGAGTATCTACTATAAAATAGTGAGAACTCAGTACTTTTATGTAAATTTTTCTTAGAAATAACTAAGCCAATTATATACTACATATATTCCAAAAAAGGTATATAGCCCACTTTAGCTTTTCCACTAACTTACATCTGTCACTGAAAAAGTGATAAACAAGTTAGGGTTAGAGGATCAAAAGTATTTTTATGAATGGTAATGCAGTGGTTTAGTAAATGCAAAAATCACAAAATGCATGCTACCCACAATTTATTCAAATTTTAGTGGTATTTAGCAATGAAAGATGGAGAAGCCCTAGCATATATAAGGCACCATAGAGTTACAGGTTGTTATGATTTGGATCTAGTTGTCTCCCCCAAAGCCTCATGCAGTCATAGGTGGTGCTTTTTGGTGGTGGTTGCATCCAGGATGTGTGATCTGGGATTAAGGGTGTGTGATTACTAACTTAGTCCACTGATTGTTCTGGCATAGATCTGGGTATGGATAATGGGAAGGCCCGCCCACAATGTGGGTGGCACCACTCAAAAAGCTGGATGGGATATAAGGGAGAGGCAGGCTTTCCACTGTGTGGCTTCTGCTTTGTGCTTGCTGTCTTTACCTGCTTTGCCATACCATGGACTGTTTCTCCTCTATGATACCCTCTGCTCTGCCACCCTGACTTGGAGCCAGCTGACTATTGACTGAAACCTCTACAAGCTGTGAGCTAATAAACCTATCTTACTTTAACTTGTGGATATTGGGAATTTTGTCTCAGCAAGGAGAAAAGTAACTAAAACATTGGTATAGTACAACCATGTGGATATGAGTATGGAGACTCTTCAAACCACTAAAAATAGAAATTGCATTTGACCTAACTATTCTCTGACTATACCACTTTCAGAAAGAGTTAAAAACCTTGAAGACATAGGGGTAGGCGGAGAGTTCATGAACAAAAACCAAACTGCATGAAAAATTCTTCAAAGAATCAACAACTGGGATCTCATCCTATTAAAAAGTTTTTGCACATCAAAAGAAATCACCAATGGAGTGAAAAGAAAACCCACAAATTGGGAAAAAAATTTAGTCAACTGTCCCTCAGACAAAGGACTTCTACCTAGGACACATAAAGAATTAAAAAAAAAAATCGGGCCCCTAAAATCCAAAGATCCAATCTAAAAATGGGCATCTGAGATGAATATACACTTCTCAGATGAAGAAATACACATGGCAAATATATGAAAAAATGTTCAACAGCACTGGTCATTCAAGAAACGCAAATTAAAACAACACTAAGATTCTACTTCATCCCAGAAAGAATGGCTGTCATCAGGAAATCAACTAATAACAAATGCTGGAGGGCCTGTGGGGAAAAAGGAACCCTTCTCCACTGTCGGTAAGTGTAGACTGGTACAACCACTGTGGAAATCACTGTGGAGATTCCTCAAAAAACTAGGATTAGAGGTTCCATTCAATCCAGCTATTTTTCTTCTGGGTATTTTTCCAGAAGAGCTGAAAACATAGTACTACAGCAAATTATGTGCACCCATGTTTATAGCAGTGCAGTTTGTAGTAGCTAAATCTTGGAAACAACCCAAATGCCCACTAACTGAAGAATGGGTAACAAAGATGTGATATTTTTATACAATGGCATACTACTCAGCTATAAAGAAAGATAAACTCAAGGATTTTATATGTAAATGGACATAACGAGACCACACTCATAAGTGAAATAAATGAGACTAGCATGTGTAAACATCACATTGTCTCCCGAGTGTAAGAACCTGAAAGAGTAAATAAAATAAAAAAGGTACAACAGATATTGTGAAAGGGAAAGAAAGTGCTCAAAAGGAAAACAACTGGGATGAGGGAAACGAGAAGAGAGAGACAGTGAGAGAGAAAAAGAAAGGAATACATATATTTTGTATATATATATATATATATGATAGCTAAGATAATTGTAAAAGGAACAGTTAATGCTTAATTTCTTTCCTCTTTGACCAGTTTTACATGCTTATATCCGGTAACCTGAGCAACTGCTTTGAGGACAACAATATACAATATAATAACCATTGTTGAATTCCTGTCATCTTGTTTTTATCACCTCAAATATTTTATTATTTTAAAATTTCTTTAAAATAAACTTTAAAAAAGGAAAGAGTTAAAGACGTCATATAAGTGATACATGCATGGCTATGTTTACAGCACCACAAATCACAATAACTAAATCTTGGAAGCAGCCTGTATGTTCATCAACAGATGAATGGACAAGGAAAAGGTGGTATTTGCCACATTTCAACACACTGAATGCTTTCTGCCAAGGATAAATCTGGGTCATTTGAGGAAAATGGATACACCTTGAAACTATAATATTCAGGGAATTAAATCAGACATAAGCTTAAATATCACATGGATTCTCTTATATGAGCAATCCAAAGTATAAATAATTTGAAGACCAAAATAAAAGGTAGTTAATAGGAAACGGAGATAGAAGTTTTGCAAATGGAAAGGGGGCCAGGAGATGGAGGGAGGGGAAGAAGTAAAAAGAATGAAGATGTGCTTTGCCAGGTAAGAACATATGCTACACTGGACCTTAGCCAGAAGGCTGAGAAGCAGTGAAGATGGATGCACATGTACGAACTCCCCACAATGAGTGTAATCATTATGTATCAAAAATACATAGTCGTAAAAATTTATAAAAATATGTTAAAATTATTTTTGTAAGTTAAATGAAATCCTTGAGGTACTCATTATCAATTATCGCCATTTCCCACTATAATAGATTCTCTGCAATAGCTCTAATAAAGACTTGTATTAAAGTAAAATAAAACCACATAATTAGCAAAGGAAACAAGATAAAAATAAATAAATGCCATGTACTTACCTTTAAAAGTTCACAACTAAAGTAAAATATTTTTTCATTAATGACTGCTTATGTATCATGGGAATTTGTTGTTTTTTTTTTAACAAATGTAGTAAATTAGCAATTATTTCCCAAGATAAAAAGAGACAAAAAAGATTATTTATAACAATGTATGGGCTGTGCACATTTAATTCTCTCAGATAGCTAAAAAAATACTTGGTCAAATATCTCACTACTAGATCTAATTTGAAGCATACTTTCTTTTTAATTTTAAAAGTAAAAGAACGACAACGTTAGCAAACAGACACAAGAACAGAAAAAAAGTAGCATAAAAATACAAAAACTGAATTACAGAAAAGGTGACAAGGAATTAACAATGGTTGTTGTATTACATACTGATAACTTCAAAGCGTATGTTCAGGATAATGCATATAGACATGCGAGATTGATCAAACAACTAATCACTGACTATTCCTTACAATAAAGTGACAATACTGCAACCATGTCACCCATCCTGCATATACATACATACATACATAGCTATCCCTTTCTTCCTTTTCTCCTTCCCCTCATCCCGGTTGCTCTTAACTTTTGAGCAGTTTCCTTTCATACGTCCTAATTTATACTCCCACTTCCAGGTTCTTACACTAATGATACAATATGCTGTTTGCACATGCACATCTGATTTATTTCACTTATGAGTATGATCTCTAATTGTGACCATTTGCCTATAAAAGCCTTAAGTTTGTCCTTCTTTATAGCTGAGTAATATTCCATTATGTAAAAATGCCAGTTTTTTTATCCAGTCCTCTGTGGACAGACATTTGGGTTGCTTCCACGAATTAGCTATTGTAAGTTGTGCTGCTATAAACATGGGTGCACTTTTATCACAGTGACACGATCTTTTCAGATCTTCTGGGAAAATACCCAGAAGGGGAATAGCTGGGTTGAATGGGACCTCTAGACCTAGTTTGCAAAGGAATCTCCAAACCAATCTCCACACTGGTTTCACCAGTCTGCATTCCCATCAGCAGTACAGAAGAGTTCCTAGTTCTCCACAGCCTCACCAGCATTTGTTATTGGATGATTTCTTAATGCTAGCCAATCTTACTGGGGTGAGATGAAATCTCAATGTTGTTTTTATTTGCATTTCTCGAATGACTAAAGATGTAGAACATTTTCTCATATATTTATTTGCCATTTGTATTTCTTTATCTGAGAAGTGTGTATTTACCTCAGATGCCCATTTCTGGATTTAGTCTTAGAATTTGGACATGTCCATGCTTTTTAATTCTTTGTATGTTCTAGATAAAAGACCTTTGTCCGAGGGACAGACAGTTAGGATTTTTTCCCCATTTGTGGGTTTTCTTTTTACTCTGCTGGTGATTTCTTTAGATGTGCAAAAACTTTTCAGTAAGATGAGGTCCCAGTTATTGATTTTCTGAAGTGTTTCCCTTGCGGTTTTATTTTTGTTCATGAACTCTCTGCCTACTCCTATGTCTTCAAGATTTTTACCTACCTTCTTTTCCAATAGATTTAGTGTTTCTGTTTTAATATTGAGGTCTGTGATCCATTTTGACTTGAGTTTGGTGCATGGTGATAGACTTGGGTCTATTTTCAGTCTTTGCCAAGAGGCAAGCCAATTTTTCCAGCACCATTTATTAAAGAGGCTATCTTTCTTCCAGTGAGCTTGATTGGCCCCTTTGTTGAATATTAGGTGGCTGAGTGGGTTTGTGGTTATGGCTGCATCTTCCAGTCTGTTCCATTCATCTTCAGGTCTGTTTTTGAGCCAGTACCAGGTTGATTTTATTATAGTAGCTTTGTAGTATAATTTCGGGTCAGGGATTGTGATTCCACCTGACTGGTCCTTATTGCCTAGAATTGCTTTTGCTATTCTGAGTCTCTTCTGGTTCCAGATGAATTTGAGGAATGTTTTCTCTAGATCTGTGAGGTATGCTAATGGTAGTTTAATGGGAATTGCATTGAATCTGTACAATTTTGGTAGTATGGCCATTTTCACAATGTTGGTTCTTCCTAACCATGAGCAGGAAATATTTTTCCATTTATTGAAATCCTCTTTGATCTGTTTTTTGAGAGCACTGTAGTTTTTACTGAATAGATCTTTTACCTCTTTTGGTAGATTGATTCCTAAATATTTCAATTTCTTGGATGCTATTGTAAAAAGTATGGTTTCCTTAAATTTTCTCTCAGTCTGTTTGTTGTTTGTATATAGGAATGCTATTAATTTTGGGAGGTTGACTTTATAAACAGCTATTCTGCTATATTTGTCAATTAATTCCAGGAGTCTTCTTGTGGAGTTTTTGGGGTCTTCCATGTAAAGTTTCATGTCATCTGCAAATAGTGATGGTTTTACTTCTTCTTTTCCTATTCTTGTTCCCTTTATTTCTCTCTCTTGTCTAATTGCTCTGGCTAATGCTTCCAGAACTATGTTGAATGAGTGGTGACAATGGACATCCTTGTCTTTTTCTTGACTTTAAAGTGCAAACTTTCAGTTTTTGTTCATTTCATATGATGTTAGCTGTTGGTTTGTCATAGATAGCTTTGATCAGATTGAGGTAGAGGCCATCTATTCCTATTTTTTGTAGGGTTTTTATCATGAATGCATATTGGACTTTATCAAAAGCTTTTTCTGCATCTATTGAGATGATCATTTGGTTTTTGTCTTTGGCTATATTGATACAGTGTATTACATTAATTGATTTGCAAATATTGAACCATCTCTGCATTCCTGGAATAAATTCAACCTGGTCATGGTGTATAATTTTCCTTATGATTCACTGCATTCTATTTGCTAGTATTTTATTGAATATCCTTGCATCTATGTTCACTAGGGAGATTGGTCTATAGTTCTCTTTCTTGGTCGGGTCCTTCTCTGGTTTTGGTATCAGTATAATACTTGCCTCCAGTAATGAGTTAGGGAGAATTGCTTCCTTTTCAATTTCACTGAAGAGTTTGAGGAGTGTTGACATTAAATCTTCGCTGAATGTTTTATAAAATTCTGCTGTGAATCCATCAGGGCCTGGGCTTTTCTTTGTCGGTAAATTTTTAATGACATTTTCAATCTCATTACTTGATATTGGGTTGTTCAGGATTTTCATATCTTCCTGGTTCAACTTTGGTAATTTGTACATTTCTAGCAATGTGTCCATTTCTTCCAAGTTTTCTATCCCATGGGAGTAAAGATTCTCAAAGTAGGTATTAATGATCTTTTGAATTTCTGTAGGATCTGTAGTGATTTCATTCTTTTCATTCTTTATTGCATGAATTTGAGTTCTTTCCTTTCTATTTTTGATAAGGTTGGCTAGGGGTTTGTCAGTTTTATTTATTCTTTCAAAGAACCAATTCTTTGATTCATTTATTTTTTAAAAGTTTTCTTCATCTCAATTGCATTCATTTCTGCCCAAAGATTTATTGTCTCCTCCCTTCTTTGGGCTTTGGACTTAACTTGTTCTTTTTCTAAAAGTTTGAGGTGCAGCATTACGCTATTTATTTGCTCTCTTTCTGTTTTCTTTATGTGTGAGTTCATCACTATAAATTTCCCTCTGAGGACTGCTTTCATTGCATCCCACAGATTCCTGTAAGTTGTATTTGCATTTTCATGTTTGTAGGTATTTTTAAATTTCTTCTGTGACCCATTGGTTATTCAGGAGGTTGTTGTCTAATTTCCAAGTGTTTATGGAGTTTTTGGAATTCCCTGTCATTAATTTCCAATTTCATTGCACTGTGGTCGGATAATATGCATGGGGTAATTTCAATGCTTTTGCATTTAGGTAGGTATGCTCTATGGGCTATAATGTGGTCTATTTTAGAGAAAGTCCCATGTGCAGCTGAGAAACGTGTATTCTGATGTTGTCCACTCCATCCATACATCTACTAAGTCCAGTTGTTCACACATTTAGTTCAGGTCTGTTACACTGGTTTGAAGTTTACATTGTCTGCAAACATAATAGCTACCCGTTTTTTTCTGGGAATCCGTTGCATGGAGAATTGTTTTACATCCTTTGACTTTCAGTCTATGGATTTCCTTTTGAGTGAAGTGTGTTTCCTGTATAAAGCACATTGTGGAATTTTGTTTTTTAATCCACTCTGCCAATCTGTTTCTTTTGACTGGTGGATTGAGGCCATTTACATTTATGGTTGCAACTGATATATGTGGGCTTATCCTTGTCATGCTATTTACTTGCTGTTGGTTTCCTACTTTTGCTATCCGTTTAATTGCTTGCTCTGCTTGAGGGTTCCTTTCTATTGTTATTCTTGAGATTCTGGCCTCTTTTTTCTCTGTCTAGAATATCTTTTAGTACTTTTTGTAATGCTGGTTTGGCACTCATGAAGTTCTTCAGTTTTTTTTTGTCGTGGAAATACTTTATTTCTCCATTGAATTTGAAGGATAGTTTTGCAGGATACATCAGTCTGGGTTGGAAGCTGTTTTGTCTCAGAATCTGTAACACCTTGCTCCAAGCTCTTCTTCATTTCATGGTTTCTGTTGAGAAGTCTGCTGAGATTCTGATGGGCTTTCCATTATAGGTGATCTCTTTCTTTTCTCTAGCAGCTTTTATTTTGCTGCTCATCTGGGATCTTGACTATTATATGTTTGGGTGTGGTTTTATTTGGGTTGCAGCTCATTGGAGTTCTATATGCTTCATTTACCTGCACATCAGTATTTTTTACCATGCTTGGGAAATTTTCTGCTATTATTTCTGCAAATAGTCTTTTTATGTGATTTGTGTTCCCTCCTGCTGTTTCATTGATTCCTATTACTTGGACATTATTTCTGTTTCCTTCGTCTTGCAGCTGTTCGATTGATTTTTTCCTAGCTCCTTGATGACTTTAAGAGACCCTTCCTTTTACAATCATTAGCTGTCATGCTGTCTTCAAGATCTGAAATTCTATCTTCGGCTTCATTCAAGCGCTTTTGTAAGCTTTCAGTATAAGTTTTCATTTCCTGGAAATCTCTTTGAGGCTGTTTCATGTGTTCTAATTCATTCCTAAATTGCTCATGTAATGTTTCCATTTGTTGCCTTTGATCTTCTAGTCTTTTATCTGTTTTTTCTCTAGATGTGCGAAGCATTTCTTCCATTATTATTGTCATTTCATTTTTTGCCTGAGAGATTATTTCAGATTTAATCTCTTCTATGGCCTGATGGAGTTGTTTCTCTTACTTCAGATGTGATCATTTCAGAAGTTTTAGGTATGTGGCTTCCTAGTTCTCCTATGTCATTGTGTTCTGTACTTGTTCTGGGTGGAGTTGTGTTCTGAGACTGCATTTTGCCCCTTTGTCTTGTCATTTTGAATGTCAGATGACAAGTGCTCAGCTACAAACTACCCAAGCAGCTCACAAAGGACTCTAGGGACCCTAGTTTACCTGGATATCAAACTAATCCCAAGGTGGTAGCAGAATGTAGACCACTGGGCCCAGGCACCCCAAGCAATTGCTGGGGTGCACGGCTCAGACCACACCTGCGATGGTGGGAGAGTGCTGGGCTTCAGTACCAGGGTTTCCAGTCCATCGACAGGAAGCGCGTGGGCCTCAGCCTTGAAGCCGATGGTGGTTAGGCAGGGGTTGCTGCTTCAGGATCCTCAGGTAGCTGGTCTGGGGAGAGCAGGCCTTGCCTCCCAACCCCAAGGGCCCCAGAGCCTGAAGCTGTCTACACACTGCAGGTCTCAACCACCAAGAGGGACGGGCCCTCTCAGTCTGGGCTCCTTCCTAACTCTATGGCATGGAGCAGAGCTCAGGCCCAGGCCTTACTGGAGGAGAGTTCCACTGAAATGCTGCACTGTTCAGGTGGCGCCACAGGATGGCCTCCCTCACTGGTGGAAGGTCTGGCGCAGCAGAGCTGAAGCATACATTATTAAAATGTATCACTGTAAACCTTCATTTCGGTGGAAATTCTGCTGAACAAGGCTTGAATCTTGCACACTGTGCTGGTTAATCACTGTTTTGGGTATCAATACATCTCTATGAAAAACATATTTTGATACTTCTACAGATGTGCAACCCAGATAAGGGACAGCATACTATTTTCACCGATTAAATGCTCAGTGTGCAATTTTAAAAGTTCATTCCTACAAAAAGTTACCAAATAACTTGATTCTCCATTTTGAAATTGACAGCCATCACTTCTGCTCATAAAGGAGAAATTAGTTTTTATTGAATTACCTTCTCCCCACAACAATCTCCAACACCAACACTCATCTACCCTACGTCACGCACTATCCTTGTCGGCTCTGAAGCGTACTGTGATTTACCATGTAACACATTTCCTGAGTGTACTATGTTAATGTTTCTTGAGAGCGGTAAAGCATTAAGACTTTAACAGAATAAGACAATTATTAGCTGAACACGTTATTAACTATAAAAAACTATGCACATATGGCCTATAAGCCTAAAATATCTCATTACAGAAAGTATGCCAACTTCTGTACTGTCAAGTGAAGATCATCACTTCTATTAGCCTCTTGAAGACCTTCAGAGACCTGGATGTTTAGTGCAAAATCATTACACTACTTAGGTAAAAACACTGGTAATCGAATTCTATGTTCTTTTGGAGCCTAACAGGAATAAGTACTCAATGTTTGCTGAATGAATAAATGAATGGAAGCTATGTTTCTTGTCTGAGAATGTGAAGGTCATTAAAAGGCTGGACATAGATTTGACATAGGATCCTAATAATATTAAAAATGGAATCCTTAAATTTTTACCAAAAAACAAAATTTCTGTTTCTATATATTCTTTTTTATTTATTTTTTATTTATTTTTATTTATTTATTTATTTATTTTTTTGCGGTACTGGGGATCGAACTCAGGACCCTGCGCTTGCTAGGCAAGCGCTTATTCCACTGAGCTATATCCCCAGCCTGTTTCTATATATTCTTAAGAGCATCGAATACTGAAAGGACTCCTGGATAATTAAAATGCTGACAGTTCATGTTAATTTTTAAATGTTCAACAAGGTATTTTACCTACAGTTGCTACGTTGCACAATATAAGAATTATCTCATGAGTATTAATGACACAAGTCACAATTAAAACAGTAAAACTACTACACAAGTAGGTATTCCCTACTCCAGCAGAGAATTCATTAACTTTAATATGCAAAGAAGTTGTGAAAGGGATGGGGCTGGGGCTCAGTGATAGAACTCTTGCCTTGCAAGTACAAGGCCCTGGGTTCAAACCCCAGGACCAAAAAAAAAGTTTTGATTAAATAAGAGAACTTGAACACTTTTTGGTGCAAAAATCATCTTTTTAAATGTTGAATTAATTAATTAGGAAAGACAGATTCCAGTGAAGAAATTATTTCAATTTGGGGGGTACATTTTCCTCCGGAAACATTATACCCAGCAATTGGGTTAAATCAATGAATGTCTATGGGATATATCTGCAGTAATAATAATATTCTAGAACTTAGCCACATATTGTAGTATGTTTCTATGGAAAACTCAGAGCTCTAATCCACAAACAGCAGACACAGATCTCCCATGAATCTCTCCCCTCAAACCCAACCCTGTCTCACTGAACTCTTCTGCAGATACACTACTGCAGTGGGTGTAGGCAGAGAAAGACCAGGGAAAGGATGCTAATTCCATGGTTTCTTTAATTCTTTTAACCAACATTTTGGCCTTAACATTGGAATCCAAAGTGAATAGTGGGAAGGAGCATTCATGTTATTTCTTATCTTCATAAGGAATAGCAAAAAGACTTACTGCAAAATAGTCTCAAACAGTGAGACTATTTCTAGAGGTCCTAGTAAGATATACAATACTACTTAAAATGTCTCTGTATAATGTGTGACACTTTGAAGTTCAACCTGTTTTCAAATCCTCAGTCTGCAATTTACTGGTGGTATGACCTGTAACATTTCACTGAAGCCTCTGAGTCCCAGTTTCTTCATCCACAAACTGTGAATAACAATCCTTCATCTGTTTATTGTGATGCTTAACATACTATGGTAACAAATATAGAGCTTAAATAGCACAAGATATGGCACACAGGAAGTATTTAATAGAAGCTACTGTTGTTACTGATACTATGAAATGTTTTGAAACTGAGTTACGGTCTCAGATAATTATAATGACCTTCCATAAATCCAGTTTTAGTTATCTATGAGGTAAATTTAACTTTCCTATATATTCAGCACGTATCTATAACTGAAAGCTAAATTTCATTTATTTGACTACTTTCAGTTTTGCAGTACAGGAAGATGTAAAAATAAAATAGGTGTCCATAAATAAGAATGTATTCTTTTTAGGTACAAATACCTATCAATTAGCAGAAAATAAAGTAAAAATGATCAAATATGTATTTGTTTTTGCTTTTTTATATGTATTTTATACTAGGTAAGAAATCTCCAGTGTAAGAAATAATATGGCCTTTTTTAATACTTGGTAATACTAATTTATATATATTTGCAATATCTTCTTTAAGACACAAGTTAAAATGCCTATCATGCTTCCTCAGAAGTTGTGAGCAGCAAAATGCAGTTTTTCAACCCATCACTAAGTTCTAAATAAGGGTGAAATATACACAATATTCATATCCATAATGTTCATAATATCCCCTTGGGGCACCAGCCAATAACCTGGCCCACAGACCAATGAATGACTCACTTCTGGGTGGGTCCAAAAAGCAAAGGCTAGTTATGGGGTAGTCCAATCTTGTGAACAATTCTGTTTCACAGTAACCAAGGGAGTGCCTGCTGGCCAAGGGGACTGCAGCTGGCCTGGGAGACTTCCAAAAAGGGGCCTATGGGAGGTGGTGGAGAGAAACGTTTAACCAGAAAATTCTACAGTCAACTGGAACCTTAGGAGGTAGCCTACAGAGAACACTGGAAGTTTCAACATATGACCTTAACCACACTAAAACAGCAACCCTACACAGATTAAGAAGTGGAATACCTGTCCGTATCAAAGTAATGACCAGTAAGCATATCAGAGAAGGACCAGTAGCTAAGCCTTGTCCTGACCCCTCTTGGTGGACAAACACTCTTATCCTCTATCAAAAACTCTTGAAAAACAGAATAATTAACTGCAACAGCCTTATGGCCACAAAGACATACAATAGTTAAAAACATAAACAAAAACCTAGGTACCAGTACAATCTCTTAACTTTTACAATTGCACTCTGAAAGTCTTCCTTGTAATGACCACAAAATAGGGATGTAAAGAACAGACTCATCAGAAATATTTTGGAAACTGAATTTTCACTGTACTAATGCTACTATATTGTATTCAATATACTGCCACTATTTATGTTTTTAAATCAAAAGCCCGTTTTGTGAAAAATAAAGTCATTAACCAAATCCCCCACAGGTCATCTAGTAAGACAAAAATATATGTAACTTTTTATAATCTAGTATGTTAAGTACAATAAATGCAGTATAATTGAACAGCATGGCAGTATAGAGGACAGAGGGAGGAGAGGAATCCCTAGATTAGGAACCACTTTCAGGGACTGTCACTAGAGGTCTGAAGAAACAAGTTTTAAAAACAAGTAGGGATTCTATGTATTAAGTATATATTTAGATTGTAAAGCTTATGGCACACAACTTACAGATTTAAGAAAACTCTATGAGACTCATAACTAAACTGGCTGGGCTGTGTACTCACTGTAGATAGCAAATTTCAAGAGATGATCTTAACTCCCCAGGCACTCCCATCACAGTGATGTCTAAGGGGGAGGTTAGATACTGGAAGCCATTTTTAGCTTTCCCTAGATCCAGTCCTACAGAGTAAACAGGTTGTTATCCCGTACCTTTAAACACACTGCAGATAGTTTTGGCTGCCAAGTTTTTATGTGCTGTATGCTGTAGCTCCCAACACACACACACACACACACACACACACACACACACACACACACACACACACGAAAATTCCCCATACCTTTGGTTTTATTTATTTATTTTTTGCGGTACTTGGGATCGAACTCAGGACCCTGCGCTTGCTAGGCAAGCACTTATTCCACTGAGCTATATCCCCAGCCCCTCCCCATACCTTTGGGAAAGTAGTTAAGAACTTTCATATTCTGAGCTATCCTAGTGGTGGATTTGCTTTTTGTTGTTGTCAGAATGCTTATCATCAGGACCTTATCTTGACCCTCTCTTCTGATTATTCTCCCACCCTCTCTTCTGCTTCTGTTTTCCCCACGTCTTAGGTTTCAAGTCCCAAAGCCATGCTGCTCAGGGTCTCCCTTTTTCAGCCGGGCACCAATCAGTCAGAGAATAATGGGCATAATCTTTAGATCTGACCTTCCTTTAGTTGCTGCACAGTAGTGCTAGGAAGAACAGTTCTTCAGAGCCCGAAGCTTTTCCCAGTTTCTTCCAGCTAAAGAGATGCTCATGAAAATTAGAGGAAGACTATCTCTAGTGAGCCAAAGCCTTACTGTACAGTAGAGAAGCTTCCAGACTATCGCTAGAAAGGTGACAGGAGTATCTACAAGGAATCTCTACTCAGACTGGAGGTGACTAGGTTGGCCTGTTCTACATTTTCTGCCAGTGCTATTAGCTCTTTATTACATTTGCATGCATACGCTCTGCTGGCGTAGCTCTGGCTTAGTTCTCAAATGTTTTAGTTTTGGAACCCCTTTGTACTCTCAAAAGTTACTGAGGACTCCAAAAGAGGTTGCATTTGTGTGTAGGATTGTAACAGTACTTACTGCATTAGAAACTGAAGCTGAGAAATATTTAATTCATTTAAAATAATAAAATCCATTACATGTTAACATGAGTGACACAGTTTTATGAAAATAATTTTATTTTCCACAGCAAAATAGTGACACTGATAGACAATTTGCAAATTTTCTTAATGTCTGTTTACCATAAGCTGGATTTTCTGCATTCATCTGTTGTGATATGTTTTGACTGAAATATGTGAGGAAAATCTGGCTTGACACAGATACACAGTTGCAAAAAAGAACATAGTTAGGAATACTTTTTGATACCGAACCAAACCCCAGTAAATAGACCTTTTAAAAAACTAGCTGCAACACAGAAACAGACACCATATCCATGAATATAATGTTCAATATAACATTAAAATTTATTTTCCATTTTCTGTTTTGAATGGATCTTTTATCCATGCCTGATTTTGATAAATAGCTTCTCAGAAATGTGACATCCTGAAAATTCAGAGAAAACAACTGACAATATTCACTAGTGACTAAACAATAACCAGCTCCAAAGATTGTGTTCCCTGTGTTGTGACTGGCTGGTTCCTGACTGAGAAGGAGACCCTGTGAGGAGCAGTGCCTGTGCACTCTGGTCATACGGGAGATGCTGGCTCAGTGAGCTACGCTGATCTGCCAAATGCCGCATGTCTTGTTACATAGCCTTAAAGATTTATTGATGTCATCCTTGATCTCAAGGGGAGAGCCTTTAAGAACTGCAAAGCATTCCAGTTTCATAAAAGTAGATACTATACATATTTTCCAAAATTCTAGTTTTTTCTTGAAAGCTGAATTTGATACCTGCTACAAATATTGTCAGTCATTCTTCTTGGCTTTTCAGGTTATATTACTCTTCAAAACTGTTTATTAAATACCTAAGTCTGAGTAATTAAAATTTGTCTCACAGGTGTTCATTCAAGTAAAAATGGAGTCCCATGAAAAAAAGTGGCTGCAACTAAACCTTCACCAATTTGCTTCTGGAGACAACTGGTTTGCTATGCACTATATACACTTCCCCTTCTTCACACAGTAAGAAGATGGATACTCAATGGCCCAGGTACCACAGAACTTAAATTCTTACTCTTCAGGGTGCGTTTAAGTGAAGCTGGCACTCTCCTCCCCAGTGTCAGGGTGCAGCAGTGAAGAACACAGTGAGCATTACCTGATGCCACCACCATTACATTAAGGGTCCAGCAGTTACACCTCCACAACTTCTGTACATAATAAGGAAAGCAAATGGACTCACAGTCTAATTATGAACATCGTTTTGACACTTACAGGAGTCTAAGATCATACTTCGAGAACTGCTACTTATTAAAGAACTAATCAAACAACTAGAAATAAAAGTATCCAGGTTATTCTCCTGCTACTTCTTACAGCTAATCTGCAATAATATGTCAGAGTGATTAACTTGCATGCTGCCATTCATTATTACCTGCAGAATTTTAGGTACCTATGAGTGGTATTCTTAGATGCTGAAGTAGGAGTGGAGACCTTCCCTGGAAGCCTCAGTATTACCTGGCACAATGCAAAAGGTTTGTTACAGTCTTAAGATGCAAATGAACTTATTGTGCAGCAGAGATCATACATCAGTTTGTGAGAAAATAGAGATAATGAGAAATCATTCTAAAAATTGTGAAAGTCAATGAAAACGTTATTCTAACCCAATGCCTTCCAAAGGAGAAAGTGAAAAAGATGGAGATAGGGAAGGGGAGATTAAGAACTTTTATTTCCACAACTCTTCTTAATGAATTAAAAATTTCCACATCCTAGATTTACCTGCCCACTTATGTAGTACAAACATCCATGTCTTTTCAAAACAAGTATCAATTTTCCTTCTCTGCTGAAGTGTCAGAAGATGTTTCATTTATTTGAAAAATTCCAAAACAATGTGTTGCATTACCACGTATGGGGGGGGGCACACACAAACAGAAGTATGGAAATAAAAATATGCAGAAAATCATTCTCATTAAAAGCATAATCTTTATCTCTCACAGTAACATTGAAACAGGAGAGAAGAGTGAATATTAACTCAATTACTCAGTATGTATTGAACTATATTTCCCTAACACACAAAGAACTGAGATATTCTGGAAAGGGAGAAAATATACAGGTTTAATCTTTTCTTCCTTGCGTTTATAGCTGTAATTCATTCCACAAAGTTACTTAACACACATATCACTCTCAAGCTGTGAAGCAACTTGTAAAGCAGGTAAAAACTATCCACATTTTACAGAGAAAACTAGCTTTCAAGGAAATTAACTTATCCAAAATTAAAAGACCTCTATCGAAGATCTATGAGCTTATCTTATGGCTTCCGGTATTACTACATTAGTAGTTATGCTTTTCATTTATTTAGTGATACAGGGTTGGAAAAAGCAGCAGAATGCCTTTATAAATTAAATCTTATATTGAACTTGAACTTGAAGCATATAAATATATAAAAGTAACAATTTAATAGATTCTTAGCTACAAAGTGGTAATTACTAATAACAATAACTGTCAATGACAATCTTTTTGGTCCATGACAAAATAACAAAAAAGTTCAAATATACAGACATGGATAGATAGACAGACAGACAGACAGATAGGGCCAGCAGAACAAGTGGTAATTTAAGGCCTGCATAGAAACAATCTTGTAACAAAAGGTAATTATGCTAGGCTCCAATGTGTTAAAATTATGTATACCCACTTTTCCATAGCTATATTTTTAAATTAAATTTTTAAAAAACAGCATGCTTAAGAATTCAATTGAATTCAAGCATTTAAAAACCCTGAAGTACTGGGTGTGATGGCGCAGGCCTGTAATCCCAGCACTCTGGAGGCTGAGACAGAATTGCTGTGAGTTCCAGGCCAGCCTGGGGCTACAAAGTGAGTTCAAGAATAGCCTGAACTGCATAGTGAGACTCTGTCTGAAAAAAACAAAAATAAAACCAAACCAAACAAAAAACCCTGAAGTATCTTAGGACTCTGTATAAAGCAGTTTTAATGCATAAAGATTTCCCCCCATAAGTTTATTACTTGATCTCGCTTTTGTAATTTAAGATAAAAATCAAGTTAAAAACTGCCTTTGATAATCAAACATATGTAACACAAGAAACTTGATTAACCAAAGTAGAATACAGCTACTAGTCCACCACAAGATAAGCAATTCTGTTATACCGGTTGAAGGCCATAAAAATGCTAATATCTAACAATTTTGGCTATATAAATTAAGCTCATATGGCTTGAACTAAGATTTTTCCATTTTAATTGACAGTACCTTTGATTATAAAGCCACAAAAAGTTGTCCAATTATGTGATTGTATAAGAAAATGAACAGGGTCAGGGATATATAGCTCAGGGCACAGTACCTGCCTGGCAAGTGCAAGGTTGTGAGTTCGAATCCCAGCACCAAAAAAAGTGAACAAATGCAATAATACCACAGACAGGTATATCAGTGACACTAAATATATTAAAAAATTTTCACTTAGGTAATACTAACAGTTCAGTTCTCAAAGTACACTGTAATGTGTCATACCCTTACTGGAAGACGAATGGTCTGACTATAACCTGCCTTCCTTGACGCAGTTTTGCACTCTACTTGTGAATAAAATTAAAGGAACAGATTCACCTAGTTACCAGAATTTCTTATGCAAAATGTGTTGTATCTGAAAAGTCATTAACTTTACAAGGTAAATAGAAACATTTCCTCTTTTATTAAAAACTTTCTTAAACTAATTGACAACAGAGCAAGTTAGACTTTGTAGGAGTTATGGATTTAATGATAGTTTTGTTTGTTCACTTGTTGCTGCATATGTTTTACTCTTTTTTTTTTTTTACTGACTTAAATTGCCAAATTAGGCCTATTGAATATTTCCAGAATTTTCTTTACTTTGGAAGTAACTAAACCAAAATTGTAACGGTATTTCTAGGAATAAATGTGATTTTCATACAAGATACAATTAAATATTCATATAGTGGGTTAAACCAAATTACTTCATTTGAAGGTAAATTCAATTCCTTTTCAAGCATCCCAAAATTCAATACATCACCACAAATTAAGACATTGAAAAGACACAGGTAAGGTGACCTTCCCCAAACCATAATGAGGACTATAACAGCAGAGAGTAACTTACACTTGATGCTCATGATTTTCATTCTTCCGTTATGAGCTACACTACTAACATTCAAAGGGATTTGACTTATCGGTTATTACTATACATTTTATTATAAATGAAAAACACAAGAAAAAGTCAGTTTGCGCAGTCCAGATGGATTTTATTTATATTCTATCAAAAAAAGTCTTTATTAGAAATAAACCCTTACACGCTATTTTTAAAATGGTGAATTTAAAGTGCTAGACACTGATTGCTTTTAAGAGCACTTAAGAATGGCAATCTTAAAAAGCTACAAATGTCGCCCAAGTCATGTCATAACTGGCATAACCAATTCTATTTCCATCTTTTTTTTCATGCTAGTACATGAATCAATATTAAATGCTTTAGTTAATAAAAACAGGCATATTGGCAGAGATGTGTGCACCAATTATAAAACATGAAAACGTCAATGCCCATTTTCCACATACTTTTTTCTTTTAATAATAGAAATGAGGATGTTCTCTCTAGGTAAACATAACTACTAGTTTCCTAACATCTAAGAGAAAGATATAAAGAGCTCTTAAATGTCATTCAAGTGTCATAGATCCACAGTTCTCTCAAAAAAAAAAAAAGTGTGAAAAGTCGAGTTTATTAGCCTAAAAGTGCTATAGCGTTAAAACAAAAAAGTTTGGCAAAGTCAATAGACTCCTCCCATTAAATTAAAAAAAAAAAATAACTTGCTGTCCTTTTATCCGAGCTGAATAATTAAACACGTCTTAAGGACACTTTTTTCATGTTACAAACACAACTTTTCACTTTTAAGGTCAGGAAATAATATTTTTTAAAAAGCTAAATGTAGATGACCTCTGGCCCTGCAATGAAAGAGTTAACATTCGGCGAAGCTGGCCTGCACTTCTGACCCATTGCGTTTCTCACAAGCTGCCCTACAATGAGCTGAGCAAGTATCAACTGTAATTTGATCCCAGAGTTTATGGAAAAAAAAATAACTGCACATACTCAACATGCACATTTAATAAAAATCTGTTTCAAGAGAATGTATCCAATAAACACAATTTAAGGCATATTTAATTGTTTGATTAAATTCAAATCTGCAATCCTTTTGCTTTCCTCATGCTCTCAAATAAAATAGGGAGGAAAAAAAAAGCGCAGCCCTACTGCAGAGAGAAGAGGCTTGAAAAACAACTTTGATTGGCACTTGGCCTGACCCACAGAGGAAGGAAAACAGTTTTTGGACAAAGAGCGCAAATATTTGAGCTTGCTTACTGATGTGCTTTCTTTTTTTAATATATAAAAAACCTCCCAAAATGACTGTATAGAGAAATAGGCAAAAACGGTACCATGTTCATCTTAGCTTTCATTCTCGAGGCGTTTGCACAGCTCAGCAATTTTAATTCATTTGTGCCGAACAAACAAGCACCTCACCGAGTGTTTCCACTTCCTGCGGGGTAAAGTAGTTTGGAGGAGAACAAACTGATGCTAATACCCCGCAGAGAGGCTGCTAAAATCTGACTAAAAACTTCTCAGGCTGGAGAGAGCTCTTCATCCTTTCCTCCCTCTCCCCCTACCGCCCCCTGGAACGTTAAACCAAGTCAGCTGAACAGCGCCGGGGTAAACTCGCTCCGAGGGAAGCAGTAACCCGCCGGGCATCCGATGTTACCGGCTCCGCGCGGGCGGCGCGAAGCGTGGACAGCGCTCGTCCACCCAGTCCTCCGCCCCGATCAGCCCCGCCGGGCCGCCGCGGGGTTCGCGTTTCCCTCGGGCGTGAAGTCGGGGGCCGCCACCATCCCTTCGGCTGCGCTGCAGACTCGGAACGACCACCATAGGGCGTGGAAAGGGCGTCAGCACCGAGCGCCAGGCAGCCGCAGCCCGCGGACAAAACCGCCCCGAGCCGGTCGCCGCTAAGGGCGAGCCGGGCCCGAGCCCAGCCCCGCCGCCGATCCCGCGGTGTCCGACGGCCGAGCGCCCCGCCGAGCCCCCGCCTCCCTCGAGAGCGGCCCTGGGCGGCGGTCGGCGGGCGGCCACAGACGCCACCTGGGCGCGGGGAAAGGAGCCGAGCCGAGCCGAGCGCAGCGCAGCGGGAGCCCCGGGCCCACGCCTGCCCGCCCCGCGCCCCTCCGGCGGGGAAGCACCGCCCTCCGCGGGCCGCCAGCCCGTACCTTCCGCAGCACTTTCCGGCAGTTGGTACAGAGCAGGTAGTTGGCGGCGGCCGAGGGGCTGCCGCCGCTGCGGTGCATCGCGGCCGCAGGCGGGCGGCGTCGCGTCGGGCGCGCCGGGCTGTCCCTGCCGCCGCAGGCCGGACGGTCCCCGCCGCCGGCCGCGCTCCAACCGCGGCGTCCTCGGGCGGGAGTCGGACGGGAGGCGACGGCCGAGAGCGAACGGCGCTACCCGCGGCGGCCGCCCGAGCGACGGCGGAGACGGCGGCGGCGGCTCCTCACCGGCCCGTTGTTCCTCCCGCCCCCATCCTCAGACCCCCCCCGCCCCCGCCAGGCTAGGACCAGCAGCCGCCGCCACCGCTACCGCCACCACCGCCGCCGCAGCGCCTCAGTGCGGCCCCGCCCCCGCCGCCGCGCCGCCTTCACCACCTCCCGGCTCCGGCCCCGCCCCTCCCGCTGAGAGGACAGCCGCGGCCACACCCCCGGCGCCAGCCCGCATCCAATGAGCTTCTAGACCTAGGCTGTGAGTCGCGCCGGCCAATCGCAGCCGCCGAGAACGCCTCGAATCTCCGGGCAAGTTAAGTTTATCTCCGAGGCTCGGAACAGCGAGGAGGTGGTGGGTTAGTTAGGTAGCGATGTAGGCGGGAGTACAGTTTGCGCCACTCCGCCAATAAGAGGAAGAAGGTGTGTTATATGCAAATAACACTGACCGGCCGACCCCACCCCCAGGGGTTCAAGCCCCGCCCCTTCTCCGAGTTCCTGCAGAAAAGATGAGAGTGAAATGAATAGCTGGAAAGCTAGAGCTCGCAGAGGGTCTGAGACTGGGCTAAACACGTCCTCATATTCTGAAAAGAGGAGTGTAGGGTACAGACTAAAACATTGCCTGCCCTGAAACATTGGTTCGGTTTTCTTTCAGGCAAAACCTAAGCTTGGCTGTAAAGAAGACTGCGGTCTTGTAGGACTTTGCACCCAGAGATCGCAAAGAACTTTCCGCATCATCTGTCAGGGCGGTGCAAAACGCCAGTTACCTGCAGCTTGAGATTGGGATGGAGGTAGATATTTGAGGCAGATGCGTACAATTAGCCGAGTTTGCGGGGGCGGACACATCTCCGGTTAAACGATTTCCTCTATCTGAAGCACCTTCCTGCAGTTTTCTCAGCAGTAAAAATGCTGTTTGCCCAGCACTAAAGGGCCAAAGAGAGGTTGGTCTTCTCATGCCAAAGTCCTTTCTGAGGCAGCTGGTCACACGCGCGCAGGCACGGAGCCCTGCTTGCAAAGAAAGGTTCAGAGAACAAACTGCCCGGTAAAACGACTGGGCTGGACCTCCCTCTTCGAAAGCTAAAAACGGAAGTCAGGGTTTTGGTGTTCGCGTTCCGGGGAAAGAAGCAGATACAGCGTCCCTGACGGAGCGTAGGAGAAGAGCCTAGAGGGGGGCCGATACCCGCGGGGCCGGCAGTGCGCGTGCGGCTGGAACGCGGACTGCTGACGCTCGACGCCGGAGCCTGCTCCCCAGTGAGAACAAAGGCAGGCGCGCAGCGAGAACCTGACTGGTGCTGGCGCTCGCCGGGGCCAGCGCCGGAGATAACCCGCATCGCCCAGCGGCGCAGAGCGCCGTGCTCCCGGGAGCCGCAGCTCCCACGCGGCCTCCGCTGTGACCATGCAGGACTGTGCTATGACATCACCTGTTTTCGCTCTTTGGAGCCTGATCAGTATTCTCGGCTTCTCCTTTTTTAAAGGTCTCTAGTGTACTCGGATTTGTGAAGACTTGCACTTCGTGGCATGCATCTGTGATGATTTAGAAAAACCATTCCACTGGTTTGCATTTGTTTTTCTTTTTAATTAAAAAAAAAAAAAGCTACCCGGTTTCTTTAGGGCTTTAGTGTAGTGCAATGCACAGTCAGGAAGGTTCGCTTGGAGGAGCTAGCAAGTTTAGCGTATCAAAGCTCTCAGACCATATTGTGCGGCTAGAACTGCCAGTCTCATTTGCTCACGCCTCTCCATTCTGTCCCTTTCAGAGGATCAACACGTTGAACCAGGTCTACATGAGGAACAAAGGAGATGGAAATCTGCTGGTGCAGGTTTACATAGATGAAATTAGACGGGAAAACCCGCAAATTGTCTAAATTGCTTGGTTGGGTGATGTGGAAATCCATATAGTCGATCATAGTCAAAGGTTACCAGGTGCTACGTAGACATAGATAAACTGGAATAGCAGTGGTATAGGAAAAGTGCTTAATGTTCAGTTAGAAGAAACTGTAACCGCAGGAAAATTCAATGAAGGGAAAAATTACCACATTCCTTTCAATGCACAGAACCAAGAAATCTAGGCAAAAAGTCATCAAGGCATGATTTTTCTAAGAACTAAAACACATACCCATCCCCATTTAGTGATAAATTTCTTAGACTATATTCCTAGCCGTTTCTGTTGTTAAAGCAAATTTTATGAGTACATTTTGTTTGTTTATTAGTACATGTGTGTAGTACATAATGGTTACATTCCTTGTGGGAAGTTGGTGCATGCAGATAACAACTTGCAGTTCCTTTTCAAGATCCTGTTTCTTTTCCCTCGTCCCTTGACCCATTCCTTTACTTTTTCTTACACGTTTGCAGTACATAGTATTTACAGTACTTATGTGGAGTCGGTATATGTTCATAACACATCCCAGTTCCTTTTTCTACCCTTTATTCCCTCGCTCCCTGCGTCCTCCCTCCATCTCTTGATCCACTTTCCCTTTGAGAACAACCTGTCTCCTACTTCTGATTACCTATCTTTATTTTGTTCTTTATTTTTACTCTGGGTTTCTCATAAAAGAGACGCTATGTGACATTTAACCTTATATGTTTGATTTATTTCACTTCACATTATGGTCTCAAGATGCAAAAGACTGGAATTTGTCTTTCGTCATGGCTGACTAGTACCCCACTGTGTATGAATACTGTAATTTCTTTATCCATTCATCTGTTGATGGACATATAGGGGTTGCTTCCAAGTGTTAGCTATTATAAGTTGTGCTGGTATAGCTATGGTTATGCATGTGTTACTGTAATAGGATGACATTAACACTTTCAGAAAGATACCTAGAAGGAGAACAGCTGGATTAAATGGAATTTCTAGTTTCAGTTTTTCTTCTCCATACTGATTTCCATGGTGGTTCTACTCGTTTACGTGCTCACCAACAATTTGGAAGGGTGCTTTTCCCTACAGCCTATCCAATATTTGTTATCATTAAATTTTTTGATGATGGTCGTTCCTTTAGGGTAAGATAGAATCTTGGTGTTGTTTTAATTTGTATTTCTCTATTGCCCAGAGAGGTTTAGAATTTCATCATGTATTTATTGGCCATTTGCATTTTTTCTTCTGCACAGTTTCTATTGCCCATTTTTAGATTGGGTCTTTTATTTTAGGAGTTTAATTTTTTCTGAGTTCTTTATATATTCTAGGTATGAGTCCTCTGTGAGGAATCACAGGCTTTCACATTCTATAGGTTGTCTGCTCACTCTGTTTGTTTGTTTATTGCTGTGCAGAAGCATTTAAATTTAATATGATCCCATTTTTGGTTCTCAGAATTATTTCCTGTGCAACTGGGGTTCTCTTCAGAAAGTCCTAGCGTAGGCCTGTCACTGTATTTTACCTATCTTGTCTTCTGACAGATTGTTTCTCATCAAACATTTACTAGTTCGATCCATTTTGATTTTAGTTTAGTACATGGTGAGAAATATGGGTCTGCATTCAATCTTCTGCATGTGAATAGACAGTTTTCCCAAAACCATTTATTAAAGAGATTATCTTCTCTCCAGTGTGTGTCATTTTGGCCCCTTTGCCAAAGATTAAGCAGTTAAATGTACTTGAGGTTGTTTCTGCATTTTCTACACTGTTCCATTCATCCTCATGTCTGTTTGTGTGCCAGTACCATGCTGTTTTTATACTAATGAATTAATTTTGGTTGTTTTGAGGCGGGCTCTTGCTGTGCAGGTAAGGCTGGCCTTGAACTCATTGTGTAGCCCTGGCTGGCCTTGAACTCATGGTGGTCTTCCTGTCTCAGACTCCCATGTGTTGGGATAGTACCATGCTCTTTTTATCATAATAGCTCTGTGATATTACTTCAAGTCCAGGATGGTGATGCTTCCTGCTTTGTTCTTTTTATCCAGGATTGCTTATGCTCTTTTAGCTCCATATAAATTTTAAGGTTGTTTTCTCTAGTTCTGTAAAGAACACTGTTTGATATACTGTTAAATCTGTATATCAGTTTTAGAAGTATGATCATTTTGACTATATTGGCTCTACCTATCTGGGAATTGGGGATCTGTTTCCATTTTCTGGTGTCCTTCTCAAGTTCCCTTTTTAGGGTAGAGTAGTTTTCGTTATAGAGGTTTTTCGCTTCCTTAGTTAAATTCCTAAATATTTAATTTTTCTTGGTGCTATTGTCAATGGTATTTTTTCCTTAATTTCTTTCTCCTGGGGTTCATTATTAATGTACAGGAATGCTATTGATTTTGTGTGTTGATTCTGTATCTTGCTAATTAATGAATTTAGTTATTAATTCCAAGAGTCTTTTGGTAGATTTTTTATTTTTTGGATCCTCTATGTAGAGGATCATATCATCTGCAAATAATTATAATTTGTCTTCCATAGGTATAAATATATCTCTATCTCTCTACATCTATCTATCTGTCTGTCTATATCTTTTATTTCTTTTCTTGCCTTATTGCTCTTACTAGTGTTTTAAGTACTATGTTGAACAATAGTGGTGATAGAAGACATCCTTTTCTTCTCGATTTTAAAGGGAAAGCTTTCAGTTTTCTCCATTTTTAAAAATGATGTTGGCAGTGTGTTTCTCATATATGGCTTTTATCAGATTGGGATAAGGTCCTTCTACATCTATTACCTTCAGTGTTTTTATCGTGAAAGGATGTTGGATTTTGTCAAAGGCTTTTTCTGTATATAGTAAGATAATCATGTGATTTTTGTTATTTCTGCTTATGTGATGTATTGCATTTATTATTTGCATACATTGAAACATCCTTACATCCTTGAGATAGACCCTCCTTATTCAAAGGTTTGAGACTGAATTGGGTTTTTTTTTTTTTTCTGGTACTGGGGATCGAACTCAGGACCTTGCACTTGCCAGGCAAGCACTTATGCCACTGAGCTATACCCCCAGCCCCTATTCAAAGGTTTTAATTCTGATATTTCTTTGTTGATTTCTTTTCTGGTTGATCTATTTGTAATAGTGGAGTATCGAAGTCCCTCAATATAATTGTGTTTACATCTATCTGCTTTTTTATACCCAGTGGTACTTGTTTTAGGAAGGTGAGTACATTGTTGTTTGGTGCGTATATGTTAATAATTGTTTCCTCTTCCTGTTGGATTGTTCCCTTAACCTATATGTAGTGACCTTCTTTCCTTTTTTTGATCAGTTTTGGCTTGAAGTGCACACTGGGTGTAGGGTAGATATACCTGCTTTGTTTCAGATTACTGTTGCATAGGATGTTGTTTTCTTCCTATACTTTAATTTTAGTCTATGAGGCTTGGGAGTGGGGGGTAAAATGTGTTTCTTGTATACAGCATACTGTTGGATGTTTTCCCATTCTGCAGTCTGTATCTTGCTGGGGAATTGAAAACATTAACATTAAAAGTTATTGCTGATAGGAATTGACTTATTCCTGCCATTGCCTTATTTTCATGTTGATTCCCTATCTTTCCCTTTTATTTAACTGCTCACCTTACTTGCTATATTCATTGTATTATTTATTTTTATGTTATTGATAGTTTCATGTTTCTTTCTAGGGTATGTATCTGTCTTAGTTACTTTTCTCTTTTAGGCTTGCTTTGCTGAGACAAAATACCTGACACCACAAATTAAGGAAGGAAAGACTTAGCTCACAATTTATGGAGGTTTCAGTCTCTAATCAGCTGGCTCTAAGGCAGGGTGGCATGGTGGCAGGGTAGCATGATGAGGGACAATAGATCAAGGCAGTAGAAGACAGACAGAAGCAGCAAGAGCAAAAAGGAGGGGGACAAGCCTGTTTCCCTCCTTTATATTGCAAGCAGGCTACCCCCCTCAGGGTGGGTGAAGCACTTATACCATCTCCCTGCCCTCCCTCCACTTGCAGAAGATGAGGATGTTTACAAAATGAGGACCCTGGCCCCCTGCTGAGTTAAACTTCTAAACTTCTCAAGTTGATACAATGTATCAACCATTACAGTATCCTTGAGAATATTTTAGAGTGCTGGTTTGGTGGTCATTAACTTTTTTAGGTGCTCTTTATTATCAAAGTATCTTATTTCTCCATCAGTTTTGAAAGATTGTTTTGCAAGATGTCAGCTTGTGTTGGAAACTTTCTTTTATGGCTTGAAACACTTCACTGCAAGGTCTCCTGGCCTCTAAAATTTATGTTGAGAAGTCTGCTGTAATTCTAATGAGTTTTCCTTTATAATTGACTTGTTGATTTTTCTGACTACTTTTAAGATTCTGTTCTTGTGTGGGACTGCCAGGATTTTGAATATGATGTATCAAGGAGAGGTTTTTTCTTATCTGTTCTTACTTATCTATATATTAAATTCTTTTATTTAGAAACTTTTCAGTTATTATTTTAGTCAACAGATTTTTAAAATATTTGTGCTATCTTCTAATTTTTCACTACTTTCAATTGACTTTAGATTAATCTTCTTTGTGTTATCTGGCAGCTGTTTGACTCATTTTTCATGTTTTCTTGTTGTTTTTGACATCTCTCATTCATTTGTCACTGACAACAGTCCTGTCTTCTCGTTAGGAGACTCTATCCTCACATTGCTCACCACTACTGCCCAGACTTTCAATAGAAGTTCAATGTCCTTAATTTCTATTTGGAGCCTTTTATGGACTATATCCTTTTCTATGCTGGTCATGCGTGTTTTACATCATTTTGTTTAGCTTTTCTCTCTTTTTATGCTTCTTTAGACTTGCTGATGATTTTTTAATGGGCCTAATAACTTATTACTTATATGTTCTGTGATCTTATCAGTTGCCTTATTGAACTGTTTTGTTTTCTCCCCTAATACCATCTTGAATAAGTAGTGTGTGAGGCTTTTGGTTTGCTCCCTTTCAGTGCCTCCATGGATCGACTTTGGGAAATTGGGAGTTTGGGGAGGCATTTTGTTGGATTGTTTTCTCATATTTCTATTATTATTAATTTGTTTTATGTTGAGGCTTGTGGGTTTATTGTAGTGGAAAGTTTGTTTTCCAGTCTGGAATCCTCTTTAGTTAATGTCTACTTTTCAGTGGTATCCTCTGGGTGTGGCTAACTACTGGCCTTTGCCTCTGTCCCAGGATCCAACCATATCTGTTTACTTGAGATGGGAGTTTGCAGCATGTTTGGCTCAGTATCCGGTTGTCCCAGAATGGGCCATAGTATTTTTAATGACCCGTAGGCAATCTAGATATTGGCATCTCAAGAAAACTACTTAATAGCAACAGCTATGACACCTTTGCTATAGTAATAAAATCAGCATCAATTATAACATTAATTGATGAACACTGACAAATCCTCAGAACCAATAAAATACCAGTCTTGCCCACAAAAAAGAGATCTACAATTAAGACATCAAATATTGACCTATGTTAAATATCTACTAAATAGAGCAACATTGCCTCTACTAGTAATAGCACAGTATTCAACAGCAATGGTGTAAAATTATCTATAGATTTATAAAGCTTAATAATTATAGTAGTAAAGGTGGGGGTGTGAGACTGGAGAACAAAAAAAGCAAAGTTTGAAATATTAATTGGTGAAATAGGTGAAGAAGGAGAGAAAAGTGAGATAAGGGATCTTGTTATTGAGTAAAAGGTACTTAATAGTGATAGAGAACAACTGCTGGAGTGAATAAGGAAGACAAAAAAGATAAACAGCAAAAGTAGGAGATAAAACAAAGAAGGAAGAGAAAAAACTGGAAAGGAGAGATACACACTTCGAAGATATCAATATGTAAAGCAGCAACTAGTGGTGTTTTTTTTGTTGTTGATTTTGTTGCTGTTGTTGTTTGCCTGTTTTGTTTCTTGTCTTTGGATTTTTGGTTTTTGTGTTTTTTCTGTTGTTGAGAGGATTAATTGTCTGACTAAATTTGCATGTCTGTATATGGGTTCATACATTTACAATTCGAAGATATCAATGGATAAAGCAATAACCACTGTTGAGACCATATCACCTTGTCTATAGATTAGTT
>PVLD010013122.1:0-23774 GCA_004027595.1 Dinomys branickii | reverse complement strand
ATTTGTCAATATGGTTTTATACTTTTATGTTTTTAAAAAAAAAAAAAAAAGGCAAAAAAAGAATGTAAAAGAAGAGAAAAAATTTGGGAGAAAAATCTCAACCCTCCAAAAAGCCTAATGAAAGAAAGATAAAAATAGTACAAAATAGGAAGCTCTAAAAAAGATTAAAGAAAAAATTCCTGTGTGATTGAGTGAGTGGTTTCTCTCTATGATCTGCAGTCTTGTCTGCCTGACTTTGTGGTCTGCAGGCCTCTGAGGTGTCCTCCTTGCACTAGAGGCCCTTCAATTCATTCCTCACAGACTGGTTACCACTTAAGCCGAAGTGTCTCCTTTCCCCCATTGGAGGTAGGGAATGTGATCAGTCCTCTGTTTTCTTCTGGATGTAGGCTGCAAGGCAGAGGTTCAAGTAGGCTCTTGGCCTTAAACGTCAGCAGTCCTGGGGTCTGGTTCTTCCTTTCTCTCTCGGGTGTTGTCTTTGCCCAGTATCTGGTAGGTTGGTTATTCTTTGCCTCTGTTGCCCTATGCTGTGCACCCCCCCAGGGGGCAGGGTGTCACTCCTCCAGCACCGGTCTACTCTCTCCATGTGAGTAAATTTTAAAGGAAAGGAAAGGAAAAGAAAAAGTGAATTTTTGTGCGAAGATCAAGTTTACTCCATTAGTATTTTAACTTCAGATGGTTTTGTAACACATTCTCTGCCTTCTTCTTTCTTCACCTAACAACTAAATTTTTTTGCAAATAGGTCCTTTAAGTTCTTTAATATTTAAGTCCCCAAAAAACAACAGAAGGCACAGAGTCCAGTCCTTCACAGTTATGCTCTGTAGCAAAGATTACTAAAAAGAGATGTGAGGATTAATGTCTTCAGTGATATGTGGTAAGATACACGATAGCTCTCTCCACCACATTCCTCCAAGCTTTAATTAGTAGCTTTGTCTGTAGTGCCGTTTATTTGGCTATTAATTATGTGTTGCCATGTGACAGTTATTGTATTGAACTACTCCGTATGTGTGGTCCGTCCCTGAGCTGCTCAGTGCGGCCATTCTCAGTGCACAGCACTACACTACCCTTCTTCACTGCCCTTCTTGGTCCTCACCCTCATTCCCATCACATCTGTTTCCTCTCTTGGTAGAATACAGCTCTGGGACTCCGTTTTGATCTGCTCTTCAGCTGGCCTTCCTTCATTTTCTAGCTACTCTACTGTAAAGACAATGTGACTCAAGAAGTAAGCAATTTGCCAACCCATGATTACCTTGATAATAGGGAAAGCAGTGAAAGTTTGATTTAACACAGAGCAAAGAGAAGCACCACCCCTTTCACTGTCTATTCTATCTAGAACACGGTAGGTCTTTCTTTCTTTTTTTCTTTCTTCCTTCCTTCTTTTCTTCCTCCCTTCCTTCCTTCCTTCCTTTATTTTGAGACAGGGTCTCACTAGGCAGTTCAAGCTGGTCTCAAATTTGTGGCGATCTTTTTGCCTCAGCCTCCCTAGTGCATGTGCCACCACTTCCAGCACTATATGTATTGTTTTCTTAATCTTTGCAATTTCTGTAAACTTTATCCAGTATCTAAATTACTGAGCTGTTCATTGATATTAACTTTATCATGACTTATGAATTAAAAGTAAATTTGTTAGCTTGTGCAAGACTCTGGATTTGATCACAACACTGCAAAAAACTATTAATTAGCATTAGGGAGCCTGAGGCAGAAGGATCATAAATCCAGGCCACTCTGGGCTGCATCATGAGAACCTGTCTCAAAATAAATAAACAAAAAACACAACCACAGGAAAAATTAGTTAAACAAATAAATAAATTTGTCAGTTCCTTATTATAGCAAAAGTTGGGCAAAGGGGTCAAACACAAGGAGTGTCAATGTATGACAATATAGAAACACTAACTATACACCCATAGACGTATGCACACATATTGCTTAGTGGGGAGGACAGCTGTCAACTTTGAAGAGCCTACTATGTTCTTTTCTCTGCTAACCCTACTCCTCGTCCTAACTTTTACCACATATCCCTTCTTATTGTTCCTTTAGAACAAAGAGGCCACAGGGAAAGTGGCAATAGTGGAAGGGCAAAGAGCCAGGGTAGATGCATGGAGGGTGTTTTCTGTGGCACTTAGCACTGCATTGAAGCAAAGAGCCCTGGTTCTAGGATCAGACATGAATGTAAGTATTAACTTGTCCTCTCAGAGATATATGGCCTTGTGAAAGTTACTAAGCCCATACTCAGTCTCCTCAACTGTAAAAATGGAGTAGTAATATTAGTAATATACCTTTCTCCGAGGGTGACTGTAAAGATGGAATGAAATCATACATTGTAGTATTCAGCAAGATGACTAGAACATTGTAAGTGCTCAGTAAATGTTCACTGTAAGTTGCTACAACAGACAGGATGTTATACTTTCTGCATATGGTGTGACCTTCATCTGGTTACTTAACTTTTCTGTCTTAGTTTTCATCATCTGAAACATGAAGCTAGTAGGATCAGTTTTATTGTTTTGAAGATTAAATGAGGTCTGTGTAAAGCACTTTAAATCAAACCCTGGCTTATAAGAAATGTATTAGAAGTCCTGTAATTATATCTTGTTGTCAGGATAATTTTATACTTGCTTCTTATTTTAGAAAATGAAGATCTTTAATTTTTGTGATATTCAGTCTCAAAAGTAAGATATGGGGTAATACAGTAAAGGGTAGAAAGTCAAGAGACAGAGGGTCCATTCTGTACTGCTGTGAACTACTTTGTATTATACTGGAACTCAGTTTTCTCATCTGTTAAAGGTGGAGGGGTGATTACGTTGGGTTAGGGGTAGATTCAGGTTCTGAAACATGTAATACAAGGATTTTCTTCGAGAAAAGAATACAATATTATGCACACAGATTAGTTATGTAAATGTGTACTTATTTAAAACCAACATTTGTAGTACTTGGAATTTAAGAGGCTCTCATAAAGTTTGCTGAATGAAATGTATCAGGGTTTAATTAGAAAATGTGAACATACTATTTTTTACCAACAAAAGTTTCTAAATTGCCTGAAAATTGTGCATGTGTTTTCATGTAAAGGTGAAGTTTGCCTTGTTAACAAGAAGATAATCTTGGTAACAACATGTGATAGTAATAAAGACAGAACTTCAAAAATAAAATGTTGTCTTGGGATGGTGCATTCCCATATGAGGTACACGTCTGCAGTCGCAACACCAAGCTGGGAGAATCTAGCTAGAAGGCTATCACTTTGGAAGTGTATGCTTTGAGTTATGTGCTGTTCAGCTATTCCTTTACTCACTGACTTACTGAGTCCTTACCAAGTAGTAAGTCCTGGTGATAGAATTATATAAAATAAATTTATAATTCAATAGCGAGGCTAAAAATAATCTCTACACAGGTGTAGAAGATAGAACATGAAGAATAGAGCCAAAAAGAAAGGACTATTAGCAAAGAGCTTAGAAAGCTCTTTCGAAGGTTTACGTCCATCACTCAATACCCTTCAGAGGTAGTGTTGGAGCCATGAGGCAGAATTCTTGTGGTTTTTCAATACAATTTATGGTGTCAACAGGAAGGCAGAACTCATCCTATAAATACAGTATATTACAGAATAATGCAGAATAGTATATGATGACATCCCCTTCTGATTCCATGTTTACTACTTAATGCATTCTTGCACTAAGGCATTAACTCACTCAACATATATTTAGGGTGTGCTTACTATGTGTCAGACCTTTAGCTAGTCGCAGAGATAGAGTGATGAGCATGAGAGTCAGAATTTAAAACCTGGCCAAGAAAACAGATTTTTATCAAGTAACATGAATGTGTTATGTAGGGGAAATACAGGCAGGAGATACAGTGTGGGACTCTAACCTGGTATAAGCCTCCCAATGAAGAGGACTATAAATCAAAATAGTGCACTGTCCCAAGTTTCCAACAGGTTGCTTGGCTTAAGTTTCCCATACATCCACAAACACAATTTGGCCACCTCTGTGAACTGGGTACTTAGTGAAGTAAATGCTGTGGAATTAGGCAAAGAAATACTAAATATTCCCTATAGTAAGTGAAATAAAGCAACTGATAATTTCTGGATAATAAAAATACTTTTATTGGCAGTCTAAATTAAAATTCCAAATGTCTGAGGTGCAAGTGGGAAAGCGTTAGCACTTCAGATAAAGTAATGGACTTGACGGAGCTAAGTCAAAGGAGAGGGCGGAGGGGAGAGGTGCTGTTGCTGCTCTTAGATGCCACGTCAAGGCAAGTCCAGGTCTGCTGGAATCCGCCGGGGTTAGGGTTACCAGGAAAAGAGACAAATTCGTTTCTATATAATCTGGCAGCAAACCTGAAACTTTCATGACAACATTTTCCCATTCATTGCCTCCTCCAAGGAAATCCTCCTGCTGGTGACTTCATTCTATGTTCTTGCTCTAAAGTATGCTCTGTGTCACCTGGGCATCCCCGGTCTCAGATGAGTGGACTGAAGGATGGACACTTGTAGGTAGCCGTTTTGTGACCTGGCCATCCATCTGCACAGAGTAGCTTAAAATGATAATCTGAGCAAATCAGTTTCTTCTTTTGGAAATCTGGCATTGGGAAACTAAGATGTAAAGCCAGTTGGCAGCAAAGTCAGATTTTAAGAAGATGTCATGAACCATATGTTAACTAAGACTAGGAACAGATAAAGAGTAAAGGGTGAGGAAGCTGTCTGGGAAAGGAGGTCGGGCAGTGCCCAGTAAGAAAAGAACCACGTCGGGACCCTGGTATGTAGAGCTGACCTCAATTCTAGAAGTGAGTTTCCACTTCCAGTCCCTGTAGATCCTTGTAGTAATTCCCTTCAGCCAACTTAATCTTCTCCTACTGATAATTTTCTGAAATAACTAAGTGTACCTCTGTTTAAACCAAAAGACACTGACTAAAGCAATCCTTTGTTTTCACGTCAAGAACTTATAAAATATATTACTCTGCATTCTCACTTCTGAATGGATGTGAAAGTAAGACATTCCAGAAAGAAAGAGCTAGAATTCACTGGGCCGGAAAGCCCCACATGAAATATTCTTATAACATAGATTTCAATAAGAAAGTGTACTGTGCACAAACCTCAAATGTTTTACAGTCTATTCTTTGTTCCTGGTTGTAGAACAGTGATCAGTAAAGTATTATTAAGGCTGCTTCTCCTCTCCAAGTTTAATATTAAAGTGATTCAAACACATCTGTGTTATCTACTGCCTGAAGTGAAAACTCTGAGACAAGTCTTTCTCCCTTTCTACTCACTGGCCTTATTGAGACTTAGTGCCTACAGGGCCAGGTAATGATTTTCTAGAGTTTATGAGCCAAAATGATTTTTAAAAAAGCAAAAACAAACAAATTAAAAGTTACATTTCTTCAAAAGTTTCCAAGAATTAAGTAGTCAAGAAAAAGATAAAGGGAATGAGGGCAGCTTTGTGTTGAGAGGCGGGTTAAAGATCATAGTGGTATCTCTATGGGGTCTTAAGCGAACCAGGCATATACTAGGAGGTCATTTCCTTCTGGTAATATAAACATATAGTAATGTTTTCATTTGACCCAATTTTTCAGATGTGAAATATACCTGAACAACCAGCTGACTCCTTTCTGTAGAGCCAGCTGTTAGCTTTAGAGAAGCTAATCTTGGTAGGTCCGGAATTTTCCTGGTTTCTCTTTCTGTGCTTCACATTCCTCATCTCTGTTGAAACCGCCTTTTCACTCGCTCCTTCTCCCTCCTCCCTTTATCACTTCCCATTCCCTCTCCCTCTCCTTCTCCCTCCCCATCACCCCCTTCATTCTCTTTTATTCTGGGCTCAGCAACCCATGAACCTATTTTCTCTTTTTTGAGTGAAATTGCGCTTAGGGTTTGCTAAGCCCCTAGAATATAAAGGAGACACTTCACTTGACCGATGGGGCTCCTCTTTGCATGTATGGCGAAGAAAGGAAAACGGTCCCCTGGGCAACACTAGGATTGTAATTGTGCCATTCTTACATTGGTGAGATAGTGCTCTGTTTTTTCTGTGTATACAGAACCTGTCATTTTGCATCTTTCTATTTCTCAGTGAAGACATAAACATTTAGAGAGTCACATGTCTGTGGGGAACTACAAAGCCCAGCAATAATGCCAGATAAGGAGATTCTCATATTATACAAGTACAACTTTAACTATTATCTGGAGTGGATTGCTACGGACTTCTACACAGATGAAACTGAAATTTTTTTGTACCTCAATTTTGCATAATCTAGTCACTGTTCAAATATTCTTTATATTTCATTTTTAGCACTTTATAGGGTTTTGTGAAGATTAAATGATAGTGTGTAAAGTGCTTAGAATGATGTCCGTCCTACTGTGAACACTCAATAGTTCTAGCTATTTTATTTTTTAACATTTCAATAATGCATTTTTCAATAACAATTGAAATTAACTTGCATTTTAATGGGTTAAGCTCCCTGATAGCATTTGTCAAGACAGTTCATTTTGATGTAAAAGGCCCTCAGGTGCTTGATAACATGCAGGGTTTATCATTAAACACCTTTATTGGGCTTGTGTTTGCAAAGTACATTTTTGTCCTATTAGTCTATCCAATCACAATCCAAGATAGAGAATTCAGTGTCAGACTACTGTTGCCGAATGAACAAGGGACCGTGAGAAATTAAATGTCAAGAATGTGTCTCTCACTCTAACCTCCCTCTAGATAATGAAGGATGATGACTAGAATTTGGATTTGCATTGTGTTCAGGTTAGTGCATGATGCTTACACACATATATACTTTTATGTGTCCTGCTTTTAACTAATTCTTTTTAATCTAAAGATAGAAATCACTCTGTAAGCTTTTAAATAAAGAATTACAGTTTTATTACTTAATAGAAAGGAAATATCCCATTTAAGGGCTTGAACTCTGAAGTAGAGCTCTTTGGAATAATTCAAGAGCTGTGTGGACTAGTCATAGCTAATGATTCCAGTTTTATTCTGGAGAAGACAACTACTTTTTGTTATATGAACAAAATCACAAAAGGCAATATGTTCCTTATGACTGAAGGAAGAACCAAACCCTGTTATAAATACTGTAGGTTTGTCTTCTATAAATGTAGGGCTGAGCTGACAGGATCCTCTAGGAGGTATAATGGGTAGACGATGGAAAGCCTATGCCACGTGCTACAGGTTCTTAGCGTGAGGATGGTGGGGCTGTTCGTTTTGGTTTTCTGATTTTCTTTTAGTACTGTGCATTGAGCCCAGGGCTTCCTGCCTGCTAGGCAAGTGCTTTGCCACTGAGCTACATCATGAGTCCTTTTTATTTTGTTTTGAAACAGAGTCTTGCTAAGTTGCCCAGGCTGATTTTTGCAGTCAGCTTGCCTTAGTCTCTAGAATGTCTAGGATTACAAGTACGCACCACTAAGCCAGGTTCTAGTTTTTGCTCCTCGTGATCGTCTTCTGTTTCCAGAAGCCTATTTGTAAGTTGGTATTTATTATCAGGCAAATGCCTTATTTGTTTCTTGGTTGTTTACAAAACCAAAAACCTTGACTACAGAATATTTATACTATTGTCTGTAAGAGAATTTACTGGAGAAAAGATAAAATATTGTTGCCTCAGTGTACGTGAAGAGTATCACATTATCTAGTCTTAAATAAATGATTTTGTTCTCTTAAACTAATGGTGCTATTAGTTTAGGTTGATTTCTACTTCTTCCGATTTATGAATATACTTTCTGCCTTTCATCTACAGTTCTTTGCCTGTTGTGCAGTGGCTTCTCACCATCACTGTGCAGGGATTTGCAGTATTATTTAACCTGTGTTCTAAAGTGAGAAGAGGTGAATTCCTAAGAGCTCATGGATCCCCAAACCATGGACTATGACCATGTCACCACTGCTCCTGGGTTTTCATAAACAGTTTTAACCATGTTACATGATGACCTGGCCTTTTAAATGTCTTTTGCTTTTCACCCTGTCACTTACGTTGTCTACTACCAATTTTTCATGTTCTTTTATCTCTTTTATTAATCTGCTTATTTTTATATCTTCTGCCCTACTTCCTATCACCTTCTAACTGTTAAGTGGCCAAACCACAGTTCTTTGGCTTTATTGTTAAAAATTCTTCTCAAAAGTCATCCACATTATATCCTGGTAGCAAAGCAGAAGAACTTAAAAAACAGTTTTGTAGATGGAAGCCCAGAGATGACTTATGTGAATTGGCCTTCTTGCTACCTGTAGTTTATGTTCCTGTCTGGGGGAAGTTATGGGTAGATTTTGTCTAGACACAGTTTGGCCCTCTGTGTTTAGTGCTGCCCACACTGAATCAGCTTTTCTTTTTTTCTTTTTCTTTTTAAAGCAAGCGTCCTTGAGGAGTGGTAATGGAGACTTTAGTGGCATTCACCTGGTTGAATACCTGCAGGCTATCTCTGGGCCTGTCCAAAAAAGAGCCTGAACTACAGTCCTGTTCCATTTTCATTGTTCATTGTAAACCCCATGTGGGTTCTATCGGGTAACATTCGTTCATGTATGTCAATGCCATGGAATAGAGCCTCCCCTGTGGTAGTGTTCAAGTCGTCTTTGGTAATTTGAATTCATACCTGAAGAAGTTAATGATTAGTTTAGTAATGCATTTTAACAGGCTCTTTTCCATTGAATAGCACAGTATCAAATGGCTATGGCAGAACAGATGTTAATGTACTAATTAGAATACACAGGAAAAACTGATCATGATGCCCATCACGTGGCAATGCATCAGTACGCATTTCTGAGGACTCTAAGCAGATCTTAGAGAACACGGTTAGGAACAAATTAGAAATATTATAAAATTTAAGGAAGATTTTGAATTTGAAAGATAGTAGATAGACAATTATTTTAATAATGGAAACATGAAATTGATAAAAAAAACTCTATTTACCTGAACAGTAAGTATTTTTTTAGGACTTTAGTACTGTTATTCCTGATTTAAATGAATGAATGAATAAGTGAATGAATGAATAAATGAATGGTTTAAACTGGATAAGATCCTTTCCAAATTTTAAAATTATGAGATAATGATTCTGTGATTTAAAAATATAGAACATAATTAAACTAAAGACTTTATTCTCTTTTTGAAAATGGAGTAGTCTTAGAACAAAGGATCTTAGTCTAAAGTCTATATGTACTGCCTTGTATTTTTTAATTTCCTAGAACCGTGTGTAGACATTTTGTATATGTGCATTCTTCCCTTTGATGGACAAGAACCCATAGTGTTCATCAAAGTCCCAAAGTAATTTGATACTCCCAAAACTTTATAAACTACCAGATTATAGTTCAGACAGTCTTGGTAAAATATGGCAGAACACTTTGTATATATCAGGTATTATGTTAAACATTCATATGCATCAGATCGTTTAACCCTAACTTCACAGTGCCATTGCTTTTCTGAGGAGTAAGTTACATTTCTTAGTCATACAGTTGGTGAATGGTGGACCTGGAGTACCAACACCAGTGGAACCAAATTGCCTCATTTTAATTTATTATATAGGACCTTTTGGGTAGACAGAACATATGCCAAGAACCAGAGTACTTTCAGTCTTAGCTGTAATTTCCCCTTAAGCCATTCTTTATATAGTACCTGCTTCCTAAGCATCCTAAAGCCTTCCCACACTCAGGTAGCCTTTCTCCGTGGAACCCGCCTCCTAAGCACAGCAGCAGCCCTCTCCACACTGCTCACCTCAGTTTTTTCCATTATACTGCTAGGCAGCAGTAAGCAAAATTTTATCTTAACTGTCTGTTCTAGACCCAAGTCTGGCCACATGGCACAAGTGAGCAACCCATGCATTTGGAGAGCCTCCAAGAAACCCACCCCGGGCACTGAATGGACCTGGCCCTGTTCCAAGATTTTACTAACTTTCCACAAATTGTGATTCCAGACACGTTTATACCTTGGCCTCCAGGATAATGGAAGCCAGAAGAGAGGCAGAAATTAAAATGTCAGTGCAGCTGGGCCACACTGTGGGCCAGCAATCACAGTGGAGCCCAGCGCTTCGTAGGTCACCTGAGGGGAGCACATCTGTGCTTTCTGCGGAAAGAGTAAGAAAGTCATCTAGAGCGGTTTCCTAGCTTTTTCAACTCACTGTAAATACAATGTGCTACTTGTCAACAGCAACCAAGATTTTAATAAGCAACAGAAAAAAACATTTTTTAAAATCAGCTAGAAAGCATAGGTCAGAATTCTGGTGAGCTTTGTTATTCAGTTACCTCCGTTATTATTTAAGAGCTTAAGGACCTAAAATACATAACCATAGCTGTAGAGCAAGTATTGCTGTCTGCCAGCAGAAAGAAGGAAGACACTCCTGTTTACTTCAGATTCTGAACAATGGGTAGTGTTCCCTCTGTCAGTACAGAGAGAAAGAGCAGCCACAGCAAAAGCGGTACCCGAGAGGTCATAGCTTTGTGGTACTGCGACAAAAGTTGAAGGCATCACCCTGAGAAGAAGAGGTAAAACTGAGGACCAGAGTGAGAATTGTGGGTGACAGGATTAAACGCTGTGGGAATGGTGATACCTGCGCTCTCTTCACTTTCTGCTCTATACTTACAGCCCCAGCGACTGATGAAAGCCACTCATTTGGGCTGAAGTAATCTTCTGTGTTTGCTGTGCTTTTGAATGTGCCAATTTCAGTGTCAATTATGGCAGACTTGTGAGTTTTTTCTAGATTCCAAAGTGAGCACTGCAATCAAGTCCATACTTCTGGTATGCCAGGGAAAAATAGAGTTACTCAGGCAAAAGTGACCTTCCTGCCAGTCTGCATTGTAACTCCAAAGACACCTGGACAAGTTAACCCAGAAACTGATATTTAATCATGGAGGAGCTTAACTAACCTGTTCCACTATACCTTTTTATATCTTGATACAATAAAATGGATACAGATTATTTTCTTAGAGCACTTGTCACCTGCTTTGTGATTATGTTTTTTGTTGGCTTCCTTCTCCACAAGATTATAGGCTTGCTGATGACAGTTTTCTTCACCATTCTATCATTAATATGATAATTTTGGGGGTGAAAAGGTGAATTTAGAATGTCAGCACAGAAAAGTCTTCCAGTCTATACCATAGGAAGAGTGGATGCTCATCAGGTTAGTAAAATGTGGATTGCATTACTTGCGAGCCTTTAGTCACTAGCGACTGTAAGCTAAGTTTGCATTGCGTGTATGTGCAGTGCTGAGCACAGCTGTGTTCTGGAGCAGGAGCAAGCACTCAGGCTGCACTGGTAACTGCTGTCTGGTCCTCAGCTCTGGGTCTCCCTCTGAGCAGCCTCGTGCTCTTTTATTCTCAGCCCTGTCATTGTTCTCTTGCAGTCGGGGCTCCTCCCGCAGGCGCACTGGGTGATTCTCTTTTCTTCCAGGGAGCCACATTTCCCAGGGCCACAAGGGTCTGCTGAGCCACAGTCCTAGCAGGTCCTGTCAGAGGATTGCTGGAAGGGGAAGCTGTTTTGTGCTTCCTTTGGAAAAAAATGAGCCGGACCTGTGGGGTGTCTACACAGAAGCCACTTAGGAGGAGCTGGCTGTTGGGGACATAAAGAGAAAGGGAAAAAGAGAAGGTCCTTTTGACACTAATAAAAACAGTAAATCACTTACAACTTTGTTGTTTTTTCTATCATTTGCCACAAAAGTAGTATTAACTAGTGCTGAGACTATGGGAAGTGTTGGTCTTGTTAGAAAATTCATTGTTTTATTGGACTGAAATCACCTACCCTAGATACAATATTGTAGCTTCTGAAGGAAGTTTCAGGTAACTCAAATGCATGTACTCTGTCTTTAGTCTGATAGCTTCACAGAGAGAGCAGAGTTATGGTTTTCACTCAATAAATATTTATTGAGTACTTAGTACATTTAGGGACATTTATATAAGGTTATATATTTAGACTGTTCTTTGAACTCTTTATTTAATCACAGAGATTCCTGACCAATACTAGCATACTTTCTTTACAGGGACTCTACTATGTCAACTTATTCCCCTTAAAATATGGCATTTGGAGCATACATGTCAGCATTACTTCATTTGTGTTACACACTTACTAAGTTCCAGACATATGACAGGCCGAAAGCAACACGTCTCCCTTTGAGAGGGAGAAACAAGAGGCAAGAGCAAAAAATTCCTCAGAGAAAACTCTTGATGGAGCCTTGAATGCCGTACTGAGGAGGAGGAGTTTTTTCCTATGCAGTACATGGAATCTCTAAAAGTTTTAGAAGAAAGGAGACAGTATGATTGGATTTAGATTGTAGGAAGATTTTGAAGTTATATGGCCCAGGGACCGGACTTCTGGGAAATCAGGGCAGAAAGAGTAGCTGGAAGACTTGCTGGTCTCGGTGAGAGTTGCAGAGGAATCTCTGTAAGGCAGTGGCTGTGTGGATGAGAAGAAGGGGACAGTCGATAGCAGAGAGAACATGCAGGTAGGCTACATTGCAGACCTTTACTGCTCAAGGTAGGTCACAGGACAAGGAGCATCAGCAGTCCCTGTGTGAATCAGAATCTGCAGGTCAAAAAGATCCCCTACATCTTGAGCAGGCACATTATAGCTAGAGGATTGCTGACCTAGCTACTTGGCATACAGTGGTGAAGACACAACACCCTGAGGTCGTAGAGATCACGCTCCAGTAAGGAGGTGGGTTTGCAGCAATAATTCCTCAGCCTACAGTGCGTGATGGCGGTGCTTAGTGCTAGAAAGGTGAAAAATAGGGATGGAGGTTCAGGGAGCTTTTCCTGAGTAAGTTAAAAAGACAAGCAGTGAAACAGGTAGGGTAAGTAGAAAAGGTGTGTGTGTGTGTGTGTGTGTGTGATGCAAAGAGCCCAGCACTTGTTCAGAATAGAAGAGTCACAAAGGCTTTGGAACAATGGCAGGCGCCACAGGAGTTTGTGAGCAAGCAGGAGAATGTATAACATGGGGGGTGAGGTCAGTCAAGAGATCAGATCCAGACTTCTAATCATGCAAAGGATTTTGATTCTTATCTTCAGAAGAAAATGGGAGAAAAAAGCCAAGGCAGTATCAGAAAAACTACACCATGAGGGGAACTGATACAGGCTTCTCTGAGGGTTCTGAGCACTGCCCCTTCACTGGTGGATCCTATTGCTTTAAGCAGTTTTAGTATTGACTCTGTTTAAGAAATATTTATTGAGCATATTTTCTTCCTTACACCTTATATTAGATAAAGGAGAAATATTGAAATATGTAAGATGTGATCTCTGCCCTTTAGGATATTCTAGTTAGTAATGACATTCTGCTTCATTAGAGAATTTCATGCATAGTCAAACCAGGAAGAGCTTCCAGTTAATCACTTGCTGTATCCTCTCACATGGGAGGCTTCTAAACCAGTTTTCCCACCTCCTGTTCTTGTATTCAGTATTTGATTTCTTTAAGTACAAAATTCTACATTTTTCTTGGTTTCAGGCCATCCTCCAAGCCTGGTATTTCTTTTTGAATCTTGCTTCAGTCCTCAGTTTACTAGCTCTCTCTTCCAACTTTATTCTGCATGTAGATCTGATGAATATGTCTTCTTTTTGTTGGTGTAAAACTCTACTTAAAAAATTGGTATTAGGTCTCAGGAGTTCCTTTAGCCCCTTAACATGGCAGTGAGAGAAAGCTCTTCCCAGGGATCGATTAGTCAGCGTACATTAAGATGCCATATGGCATTTTTTCCTGAGACACATCTTCTTGTATTGAAGATAAATGTCTATTTATGGATACTCACAACACCCATGAATCCTATCTGATAGTACTTGTGACATTATATACTTATTAGTAAAGTGCTTGTGTTTTACTCATCACCATATGATGGACATTCAGTAAATATTTCTTTAGTAACTTAACCCACATTTCTTTATAGACTTACAGAAATTATGCAGGGCAGACAAAGTATTTCATAATTTTTTGATGGTTCAAATATAAAATGTGTCCCTGCAGATGGTTCCCAGTCTGCAGCCAGTTTAGCACTATGTGGGTTAGGAACTGGGGCTCACATTCATTCCTCAGAGTTGGCTTCAGCATCTCACATGCTTTGCTTCCTGGAGCACTTCCTGATATTTCATAGAAGTTTTAGTCTCTTCAGTTTTTCTGAGAGTCTGTAAGTGACACAGTGAAGTCAAGAAAAAATATATAACCTCTTAGATATATCACTGATACTCAATTTAATGGACAGGATATATCAAAATGGCCTCGAGTTTGCCAATAGAATTCTGATTAACAGGTATACACAATATCATGAAAGTCACAGTGTAATTCAGAAAGCCAGCTGCTAAAATTAAAAAATTATTTTTGATATTAATCATCTTGAGATATTTATAGCTTATCATTCTGTGCTAGCATGTTTCTTCTTTTGTTTGATTAAAATGGATATCACTGATACTTTTAAAATTTACTTTCATTAACTCATTGCCTTGATTGTTTTTTTACTGTTATGAGTTCCAGTTTGGCAAAAATACTTTATTGGTTTTATTGGGATTTTTCTATAACTCACTTCCTAATTCTGTAATATGGATTTTATATAGATATGAGCCTATTCAACTCTCACCAATGACAGACAAGTATATTATTGATTTATAAAAAATGAAATTGATTGGGAATGTTAAATTGTTACTACACTTATTCTGATTTCCACCCCTTTGCCCAGTATGCTGATATGTTTGCATAGCTGAGGTTTGAATGAGATCTCATTCTATAGCTTGAACTTTTGACTCAGCACATACAGTCTTGCTCAGGCTCAAAGATGTAGAGTGCTATACTGAAAGTCTCCTTAAAGATCATCTAGCTCAGAAAATAACGTGGATTTGGTTGACTTTGCCATATTCAGGGCAAAATGAACCCCCTATTGGAGGGCAAAAGATGGGTAAAGAAATGGGGTGGCAGAGGGCTCAAGGCTGAGTGCGTTAACTTGAATCCCAGACTCTTCGAGGGCTCCCATTCCTTAAGCTTTAGAATTGGGTGGATATTATTCAAGTTTTAAACCCACATTGCTGTATTTCCTAATCAATAAAATAATTAATTGGTAATTAAATGAGGTTGGTTTTTAATTTTTGTTTTAACTGCCACCAATTAGCTATGTGACATAGGAATATTTTGAACATTTACTGAGTGAAAACACTATGCTGCTTTTTTCTTTTGAGACAGGGTCTTGCTGTGCAGTTCAGTCTGGTCTTGAACTTAGTCCAGACTAGCCTCAAGCTCCTAGTGATCCTCCTGGCTCAGCCTCCCAAGTGCTGGGATTATAGATGTGAGGCACCACACCCAGCTCACTGTGCACTGTTGAAGAAATGCATTTTAGGCAAAAGGGTGATCAGAAGCACAGGTCTCTTGTGTCCACTGAGCAGGAAGGGGATGGTGAGGGGGGGTTTGTATGGGGATTGCCCAGTACTGTCCAGGTTAATATGAAAAATTGTTACATTAAAAAGCACAGAGAACCCCAAAGTATAAACAATTTAAAGAGCAAGATGAGACATAGGTAACAAGAAGTAGAGAGGGAGACCTTCTGGAGATGGGAGGCATCTAGGGATGGCGGGGAGGAGAAAGGAGGGAAAGGAGAGGGAAGGGAAGGAGTAAGATGAGGTTTGTGTGTGTACTAACTCCCCACCACGAGTGTTTTCCTTGTGTGCTACGAACATGGACTAACAAAAAATTTCAGATAAACTGAAGCAATCCAGAAAGAGAAAAGCAAGTTTCTCTTTCTACAGGCAGTGAAATGTCTGATGTGAAGATCTGAGCATGAGAAATAAAGCCAGTTTTAGCAAATTCATCTTGCTGAAATTGAGAGCAATCTGCATGTGCCTCAGTCACACATAAGAAACAGAAGAACTCAGGGTCAGGGGACACATGACCCCACAATGACCCCAGAGGGAGAAGAGGCAGCTATTGAGATGACAGAAACACACATGCAGAACATACAAAATCAACTATGTATATTGTGAAGCAAAAGTCACAGTACTGTGCCTTGGATCTGTGGTCATAGAGATTGAGATAGAAAGTGAAAACCTCTAATTCTGTGTGCTTAATTGATGTGAACCCCTCACTGCCCCTTTCCCTCCCCCAACATTTTAGTCTTGTGAGGCTTGCTTGAAGGACTCTCAGGCTCCTTAAAACCCGAGGGTGGGCGAGGGAGCACTATTTTCACCTGAGGAGCTCAGATGTGTCAGCCTTCATGGAGTAAATGTACGTGTTTGTTTTTCGTTTAGGGGCAGTTATTTTAGTCTGTTTATGTAAAAATGACACAGAGAAGCTGACGCATTTCAAATGTGTATTAAAAGTTGAGGTTTGGAGCAATGAATGAGATGGAGGAGAAAGCTGTGCCAGGCAAGATGAAAGCCAACCAAAGAACACTTAATCATCCTAGCCTGGGACGGACAAGAGAAATCCAGTGTCTCCGCAGAGGCAAGGGGAGCCCGGCTACTCACTGCAGAAATGTCTCTGACATTGAAGTTGCTGAGCCGGTTACTAAGCCTGCTATTTCTGTTCTGTCAATGTCACCCTACTAAAACTTAAAATAAGCCTGTGACTGGATAATCTTACCTTATAGAAGCCTTATGTAATGGATGCAAATGTGCATTTGAATTATTAGGCTTTTTTTCCTTAAAGTTCCACTTAAGTAAAATCTTGTGAAAGCGTAAATATGTCTAAAGGAAATGTGTATCTAAGAGTATCTCTAAAAAGAAACCCTGAAGAGGAGGGTGTTTTGAGAGCTACGACGAGGCTCAGAAGAAAAGGCCCGTGTGGGTGAGAATTGCTGGGTCCTGGCACTGGTTTATCTGCCCCTTTTGGACCAGCCCTTGCAGACCACTTCGCCCCCAGGACTACAGTATGCTCTGTCCAAGCGGAAAGAGGTCAGAAACTAGGGTCGAAAGCCTGAGTTTGAGTCACTGCCCTGTTATTCAAGGGCTATGTAGCTAACAAAGAATTTAGTATTTGGGGACTTCATTTTCAGTACTGGGGATTGAACCCAGGGCCTGTACACTGAGCTCCAGCCCTTTTCTGTTTCTTATTTTGAAACACCAAGTTTCTAACTTGCCCAGGCTGGGTTCTAACTTGCTATCTTTCTGCCTCAGTCTCTCACGGTGCAGGGACTGTAGCACGGAATCGCTCCTGTTACTGCCTTAATTCACGTGACTGCTGGGAAGAACATGTGAGACAATGTGTGTGGACTGTTGTGCAGACTGTAAAGGACAGTAGATAACCTGCTTTCGCCAGCACGCCCTCAGTTCGCGGGTGCCTCGTGGACTGCTGCAAGGGTACGCGAGAGCTAGAAAGTCATTAATTGCAAGGAGCGCTGGAAACTACAAGTCACTGTAGCAAGTGAGGGCATACTTCACTCTGTTGGTCAAGGCAGACGTAAGGTAATCAGAAAGCTAGTCCCATCTGGGAGATGTATAAAACACCTTCCATCTATAGTCAAAGAAAAACTATAAGGTTCTTTTCTTATTCCTTTGTATTCTAGAGGGGTTTGGGGTAGCTCAGAGGAGAGAGTGCCCCACAAAAACATTTGTTAGATCATGGGATGGGGGCATGGGGGATGCTATACTTTAAGAGCCATAAAATGACTGAAGTGATCACACAAAAAGGAGATTTTCTAATTCCATTTGAGCTATAATCTGATTTCACTGTTGAATACAATGTCCCTTTCACAAGGATCTGAAGTCAGTATGAAGGCTGTGCTGCAGAAGTTTTCCACCCAGCAACAGGATGATGTCAGCGGCCAGGGAGAACAACCAATCAGTAGCCAGAATGAATGAGAACACGCTGGGATTTTGCTCAACTGTCTCCTAGCAAAGCAAGCTCAGCTCTGAAGTGCAGGGGCTATTTGCACTTCCTCTGCACTTGAGTCTGAGACTGAATGGCTCCTTAGTTAAAAGGATACCAAATGAGTGTACAAGGAGTTAAGATTATTTGCATCCAAACAGTCAGTCCTACAGATAATAAGAGGCATACTGATATCTTTTTTTTTGCAATGAAAAAGTCAGCATTAATGAATATTTTAAAGGTTGGTTTCTACTTGTGCCTTTTAATTATTCGAAACTTGTTTGTTTTTTTTTTCATGCATTGTGTGGGGCCGGGCCGCTGATGAGCTAATGGAAGATGAGCCATATGTAACGTTCAGTACATATTTTATAAACCTTGTAGAGTTTGAACCTGCCTGTGATGTTTCAAGTGTTCTCTCTAATGATTTCCAACAATATGGAAATCAACAACTTGTTTCATTTTTGTGTCAAAATCCCGACCACTTTAATGCTACCAACGTGTGTTCTGAGTATGCTTTAAAGATAAATCCAGGTGGGCTTGGAAGCACTCCCTTGTAGGTAAGGGGAAGCTTGTATTATTATATGCTTATCTGCAAACATTTTGTCCATTCTATGGCCTCGGGAGACAGGCGCAGCAGTCCGGGCGAGCGTGTGCCTGGAGGGTCAGACTTACCTGGCCAGAATCAAGGTTGGTCGCGCCTCCCGGCACACAGCTTGTCCACGCTGTTTAGGGCTGGAGGACAGCGTCTCCTGTGAATGATAAAAGCACCTCTTTCCAGAGGAAAGCGGTGTGAAACAGAGAGGGAGCGATTTCCCATCTTGTCTCCTGTCGGGGTCCCTGGCATCTCAGGGGTTGGATGACACAGACCGCGACTGGCTGGCCCAGACCTGCCCGACCCCTTCTTTTCCAGTAGTCTGCTTCTTGGCTGGGTGCCTCCTTTTCTCTTATTAGTGAGATGAAAACAGGATTTGTAGAAGTGAGCTAATTTGAGCTAATTAGGGACATACCATTCTGATGTACTAAGACTGAATTTGAAATATATGTTAAAGAAAAAGCAAACAATATGGCTGCAGGTTGAGACTGTGCTGGAGGACAGCACACAGGAGGCTGTCTTGGATTTGCAGCCCCGCTCCATCATTTACCAGCTCTGGAGCTCAGGCCAAATCTCCACCCCACAGGTGCAAACCAGGGCAGTGCTTAGTTCCAAGGATGGTTGTGAAGGTAATCTCTTGCGGAGCACAGGCAGAACACAGAGCAGCTACTTAATAATTCATAGACCTCAACCTCACCCTTTTAAACTGGAAATAAACAACTTGTTGGCAAATAGAAATCCCAGAGAGACCCACTTTCACAAATACTGTGGGATTTGTGATTAGCATGTAAAAGGATCGCTTCCAAGCCCTGAAAGCATGTTGTCCTTTAAAGGCTCTTAGGCAAGCTCAGGAAGCTTTGTGTACACCCTAGCGTTAATTTGCTTAGCAAATCCTCACTGCTGGGGCAAAATTAAATTTCAGTTTAGATTCTGTTTGATTGACCTCAAGTTCTAAATGAAGATGGCTTCAGTGTGGCCTCGGTTTCACTTTTCTGGGAGCTTTGAAATGAAAGCGTGAGCCTTCTGACGACTCTGAAACACCCCGGCAGTCTTTACAGGAAACATAACCTGAAGTTCTCCCGTGTGAACGAACATTGCCGTCACTCTTCCCCTTCTTTGTCACAACGTCCCTCAAGGGAACGTGCTCCTGGGACCGGGAAGAGTTTAGGACGGCTGATTTCAGACCAGGACAGACCCGGAGTCCGTGTGGAGGCGAAAGCTCCAGGGCAGGTTAGAGGTTACAGCGGCTGTGGTGCCAAGTCTGAAGGAAGTCGGGTGGGGGATGCACTTCCTGGGTGAGGCGAGATCAGCTGTTTTGGACTCACGTTCCTCATAAGTCAGTAGTCAAGGAGATTACAGAAATGGCAACATTCTATAATTTGTACTGGACCTTTCCCTTGAAAAAATGCGGTTGCTAACTCAGATATGATGCTGTAGGTTCACTGTTTACTTAGGCCTCCTCCTTCCCACTCTGCGGAAAGATGAACTGATACTTACTTAGGGACTTACGGAAGATGCCACTAGCATGGTGGAGTGGGAGATGCTGGATAAAAATACAGTAAGCAGAAAGTTGAAATCTCTTGACTGTGCCTCCCTGGTTCCAAACACTTCAAGTTAGAAATAAGTATAAACTGCAACTGCAACTTTAATTATGCAAGAGTCAAGACCTGCCTGATTTTGAGTAAATGGGCCATTACATACAGGCCCTGGGGACCTTTACCTATATGAGTCAATGGGCAGCCAGTGTAGTCCACAAGTGTCATTTTGGGCCAGGACAAGTACATGTGGTATCATGGGGTGAGCTGACATGGACTGAATACATTCTGTATTTTGGGAGGGGCACATTATCTGGAACTGGGTCACTGCAGTTGTAGTTTGTTAAGAAGAGGGTAGAACAGAGTGGTCTTCTGATCTAAGATGACTGGAGGGTGCGCACACATACAAAAAGCTGTGTGCACCCCAAGATTGGGCACAAGCCAAGGGACTCCAGAGATTTATGGGAAACCACCAGAATGTACAGAGGTGCAGAGAAAGTTTCAGAAGGTGCTAGGGGCTCTGAGGAACTCAGCCATGCTGATACCTTAATTTTGGACTGATATTCTTTTAAAGTGTGAGACAATAAATATATACATATTTTTTACAATATTTTATTGTATCTTAAAATTTATTTTAAAGATAAAAGAATGAAAACAAATTAACAAACACATACATTTACAAAATAACACAAAAACAATACATGCATTACAGAATTTTAGACAAGGTGATAGGAAATTAACAATGATTGTATTACATATTGTTATCTTCAAATTGGTTACTTAGATAAATAAATGTAGACATATAAAATTGATCAAACAATTAAACACTAATTGTTCCTTTCAATAAAGCAATAGAAATCAGTAGTACCACTATCTTAGCTATACACATGTACATATGTATACATATATACATATTTTTCCCTTCTTTATTTCTTTTCTCTTTTCCCTCACCCCAGTTGTTCTTTCCTTTTGAGCAAATTCCTTCCCTTTCACAATATCTATTGTACTTTCTAGATTTTATTCACTCTTTGAGGTTCTTACACTAGTAAGACAATATGGTGTTTACATATGCGGGTCTGATTTATTTCACTTAGGAGTATGGTCTCCAGTTGTGCCCATTTACCTATGAAAGCCTCAAGCTTACCTTTCTTTATAGCTGAGTAATATTCCATATTGTTTCAAGCCACTATATTTTGTTACATCAGCCCTAGTAACCTAACACATATGGCAGTGCCAAAATTAGTGATGTCATCCCAGACTGGGTAAAGCTTTCAGCTCGGTGAGTTTAGGCAGGTTACTTGACCTCTCTGGCAAAAGTCTTCCTTGTGCAATATGAGTGGAGTAGCTGACTTGAAAGGACTCTAAAATCATTTGGGAATATGCAGTTTCTTTCCAATATATTATAGTTTTTCCCTCTGACTTAGGTGTAGAATCATTCCCCATCTCTCCATTCGTACGTGTCCATGTCTAAGCTCAAGGCTTGTGTTTTCTTACTTGGAAAACTGCAAATCTGTTCTTCCTTCCAACCTATACATAACAAGGGCTGAGAAGCATTTGCAGTCACAGGTTTAGCAATAGCGACCCCTACACACACCCGTAAAGCCTGATTAGAATCCTGTCAGAACTCCCTAATCTGGCACAAGCTTCTTCAAATCTGGACCAAACACCCTCCCCCAGGCTTGTCTCCTACCAACCCCCTCCTAGTTCCCTTCACCCACACGTTTCATATATTCCAGCCACAATAAAGTAGTGTTTCCCAAACAAGCCGTCAACTTCCCTGTTTTGACGTCCTCTATCCAACAACTCTCTAGAGACTCCCTATGGACCCTTTCATTCCGCACAAGCGGCCTAGCAGTTTTAGGACAGTGACTGTGGGTCGTTCACTGTTTTATCTTCACCATCCAATCTCAGTGCTATTCCTTAGAGTAGGAATTGAGAAAAGTGCGCCCGTTTCAAAGATATTTATTGCGAATATCTGAATTCGTTGTTCCCTCCCAGCTCTCACTGCGCACTCACAATTTTTAAATATCAGTTCTTTTACCTATGGATCTCCCCAGATCCATGCACAGCACTTTGCATTGTAAACACAGATAGTCCTTGACTTATAATGATACAACTTCTACAGCTTTTTTTTTTACAAGAGCAATATGCATTCAGTAAAAATTCAAATTTAAAACTTTGCCTTTGATCTTCCCCTGGTCTAGTGATGTCATGTGACTCTTTTGTGATGCTGAGCAGTGACAGTTGCAGAGTTACTATACATACAACAGGCTTCATGCTAGAAGATTTGCCCAGGCATGGGGTCACGTAAGTGTCCTGGGCACGTTTGGAGTAGGCTAGGATAAGATATGGTGCTCTGTGTGGACGTGCATTGAATAGATTTTCCAGACAGGATGCTTTCAAACTTACACTGGAATAACCCATCATAAGTATAGGAACATCTGTACTAGATGAATGCTCGTGGAGTAGAGGGACAAATAAATAATAGATAAAACATGATTATGATAGGTATTTGTGTATATTTTGTTCAGTGTCAAAAATCTTATCTGAAATTAGCAGAGTTTATTTAACTCCAACTTGATCAGTGTTTCTTGTTTTATCACACTCTGGCAGTCGCCAGCTAGTTCATCTGATCAAGGGTGCTAGAAGCCCGGTTTCCCATGGAGTCCTCTGGCTGTATGTAGGCTCAGTTTCAGCCTCACATGGTACTTGGAAACTCCGCAGGGTAGGGTCTGCCCCTCAGTTTCAAGGGAAACAGGGTAAAAAGTGCAGAAGGGTCAGCACAGACTCACTATGATAGTCAGCAGCTCAACTGAGGGCAGTAGCAAGACCACTAGAAAGGGCCCTTTCTCCTTCTCCATGGCTCATTTTGGCCGCAACAAAGGTCCTGATTGGAGAGAGTGAGTCAGGAGCCCTGAGCGTGATGCACGTGCCCCCTCCAGGCAGTGGTAGTAAATGGACCCGGGGCAGGGCCACAGCAGCTGGGCCTTGTCTTACGCACAGGTCAGCTGCTGATGCCAATGATAATGACTGTGAATTGGGCGCAACCTGTGCGCCGAGATCTCTCTCTCTTCCCCTCCCTCTCCCCTCTCTCCCTCTGATTTAAGTACACTGTGTTTAATTCTTCCATATGGCAATTAAAAATGAAAACTGTTAGGTGTGTGCCCAAGAACCTGTAGCAATTAAGTGGTAGGGACAGAAATTTAAGTCTGTACAACTCAAACAAATTTGGTTTTGAATATTAAACATAGTGCCACTTAGGTCATTGCATCCTATTCAGTTAATTAATTAAGTAAACAATATTTTTTCAATATCTACTATTTACCAGATATACATGAGATTCTGGCAATAATGTGACAAAGAAAACAGATGAAGTCACTGTACTCATGGAGCTGACGTTCCAGAGAAGAGGCATAGACAAGGCAAACGTACACAAAGACTTTCAGGTAAATGAGCATCTGTGAAGAGAGTAACACGGTGGAGGCAGAGAGTGTCATTGGAAGCCTCTGTGGGAAGGTTACCTGATATTCCTGCCCCTTTTTGAGCCAGTTTCAAAATTTTAAACTAAAAGAATGAAAACATACTAACAGACAGCCACTTACAAAGTAGCACAAGAATAGTACAAGCAAAACTGAATTACAGAAAAGGTGACAGGAATTAACAATGGTGGTTGTATTACATATTGAATAACTTCAAAGTGCATACTCAGGAAAACAAATATAGATGTGCAAGATTAATCAAACAACTAATCATGAACTGTTCCTTACCAGAACGCGACAGAAGTCAGTAGTACAACTGTGTTAGCCGTCCTGCATATGCACAGATACATAATTATCCCTTTCTTCCTTTTCTCCTTCCCCTCATCCCAGTTGCTCCTTACTTTTGAGCAGTTTCCTTTCACAATGTCTATCATACCTCCTCATTTATATTCACAC
>PVLD010013121.1:0-57341 GCA_004027595.1 Dinomys branickii | reverse complement strand
AGCATAAGATCCCAGGTCCTGGAATGAACAAGATGTGCTCCTTCTTAAATCCGGCAGCAAATGCTAAAGCAGCTACAGCTTTCGACGAAGGAACACGGTCAGTTTCACTCTGTAACTTTTGGCAATTTACACAGATCTTATGCTTCAGGCAGGTGCCACACACTAAAAATGAAACCCAGATTTTCCAATTCCCAGCCAATAGATCCCCCGGCATTAAATAAAAAGTGCGACCAATATGCATCACCCGAATTCATTTAGGGAAAATAGAAACCTATAAAAGGACCAGGCAGTTCTTCAATCACTCATGCTAAGTGCTGGTTCTTAACCTACTCAGGGTTAGGTTCGATACAAATTCATGTTAGGGCACTTCCTCCTTCTGCACTTGGGTACCTGGGTCTCAAAGCTCCTCAGAGACTGCTTCAGACCGCAGAGGTCAGGCCACAGCCACCCCGGGGACTCGCCACCTTGCGGGGGAGACCATTAGAGACAACTTGGCGCGCTCGCGAAGAGCTGCGACTCGCGAAGGGAAACGGAGGGTAGAGGCGGAAGCTCAAGGTGACCTGGGTACAGGGTCATTCTACGCGCCAGACCCTCTCCCCATGCACCAGGCCTCCCAAACCCACCCTCGGGTACCTGTCACCGGCCGCGCAGCCGCGGCACACGCGCCGCTCGCGTCCCCGTTGCTGCCCATGCCGGGGCCGCACACCGTCCACTACAGTGCCTGCGAAACGCCGGGGCGGGGCGGGGCGGCGGCGACAGAGGCTGCGCCAGTGAGAGGCCGACACGCGCCTTTCCCGCGGCTCAACTTGCGAGCCGGTCTCAGAGAAACACCAGCTGCCAATCGCCCTTTTACTTCCGCTTCCTAAAAGCGACGGCCGGAGGACTTCCTTATACCGAGTGGAGGCCCAAACAGCCCAGAGCGTCGCGTAGCCGCCATCTTACCCCCGGCAAGCCCCGCCCCTTCATCGCTCCTGCAGTTTTGAATGAAGGTGGACGCGCGTTACCAGTCTTGGGAAGGTGTCTAGGACGGATGACTTGAAATCCAAAAGCTTCATTAAGTGGGGTTTCAACTCTACTCACACCCCAATTTGGACACTGAAACTTACTCCCTTAAGCTCCTGTTAAAAGCACTGCGGCACAGTAAAGGACGAGTTGTTTTAATGTTTCTATCTCGGACTTTATCCTGAACCCTAAAATTTGAAAGCTTATGTTGCAGGCAGTACGGGAGTGGTGGGGAGGTTGTTAAATTATATGAATAGATTCTTTTATGCGGGCAATCACAGTTTAGTCTACAGGGACTGGGCTTGGGATATACCTCAGTGGAATAAGCTCCTGCCTGGTAAATGCAAGGTCTCTGTGTTCAAACCCCCAGTACCACCCCCTCAAAAAAAAGCGCCTGGTCAGTCTACAGGGATTGCGTTGCCCTTTGGATTTTTTTCCAGCTATAGATCAATATAAAATTATCTTAGAATATGAGACACTGGGCAAATCATTCTACCAACCCAAAAATGAATACCTCTTTGGAGGGCATATTTTAACTGTTAAGTCAAAATGAGCTAAAAATCAAAATACGTTCAGAAAAAAATATATTAAAAGAATACAATTATTACTGACATGGAATTTTTTGTTTCTTTAACTGTTTAAAAATTTTATTAGTACATGTTTACATTACATGCAGTTCATAATCTTGGGGAGTGCATACATGTACATACCACAGTTTCTCTTTTTTAATCCCTTTCTTCCTGTTCTGTCCCCCTGCCCACTCCCCAAACCTTATTTTCATTTTTAGTGGTACTATGAATCTCAGTTCATAGGTTTTGGGTTTTTTTGAGACAGGGTCTTGCCATGCAGTTCAAGCTGGCCTTAAACTTGTTACTGACTTTTAATTATATGACACAAAGAATCCTTTCCCTAAGAATGCTAGATTAAAACCTTTGCTTAGTATAATAGCTGAATATTTCTGCTATGCTGCTATGGGTTTTCTGTTCCTTGATGTAAAAAAAATTTTTTTTTTTTGTTTAAGGACTGGCAATGAGAATTTTAAAATTAATTTCTTGAAGGTGTTTTTGTGTAAGTAGCTCTCCATAGGGTATTTCCTAACACTTTTTTTAAGATCAGGCCAGATGATGCTTCCCTTGCAGAGGAATTATTGGTAGGGGTGTAACTCAGCATCAGAACAAATGCTTAGCATCTTCTGAAGTAACAGGTTCAATCTCTAGCAGAAAAAGAAATTTCCTTTTAATTCAATACATTATAATACTGGTTGTTTACTTCTTTCTTGTTTCTTTCATTAACTTGTTCTTCTGCTCTGTAACATGAAAACAAGTCTTAGTTTTAACATAAAACTGATGATGGAGAGCTTCAAAGAAAGTTGGATTTTAGTTTTGTAAGCTTCTCTATAAGAAGTGCTATCTTATTTGAACAAAACAGCTTTTTATATTTTTAACTTTTTATTTTGAAACAATTACAAGTGCATAAGAAGCCTGTTTGTTACAGGTAACATCTAGAATAGCTCCAAAAAACCTCGGGTGTTCGGATGTGGGCTTTTGGGAAAGCAATTGGATCATGAGGGTTCTAGACAGTTGATCATCCACTGGTGGATGCACAGCTGTACCGTTTTACGTTCCCACCACAATAATGGAGACATCCAGTTTCTTTGTATTATTACTACCATTTGGTATTGTAGCTATTTTTTGTTTTAACTATTTTGATAGTCTGTATATTTTGATAGTTACAGTCTTAATATGCATTTCCCTAATGGCCAGTAATGTTGAACATATTTTATGTGTCCATTTAGCGTCTGTTATATCAAGATGTCCCCCTAAAGTCTCATGCAGTCATAGCATTACGGTCTGGTCCCAAGAGGCAAGTCACTGTTGGCATGACCCAAGTGAGACAGAATCACCCTTCCCAGCTTTTCCCTTCACTGTCTCCTTCTAGGCTGCCGTGAGGTAAGCAGCTGTTTCCTCTGCCGTGCCCCTCGGCAATGCTGTTTTGTCTTTGCAGCCTGCTGACCGTGGACTGACAGGTGGGCCAAAATAAATCTCTCATTATTTATTTATTTATTTTTTGTTTGTTTATTTATTTAAAGACAGGGTCACACTATGTAGTTCAGGCTGGTCTTAAACTCATTGCATACCCAAAGCTGTCCTCTTCAATCTCCCAAGCTTGTGTATCCAAGTGCTGGTATTACAAGCATGCACTACAACATCCAGTTCACTCTCTCCTCTTTAAATTGTAGGGGCTGGGCTCTGAGTCACAGGGGTGAGTTAAATGCCTAAGACATCACTTCTATATGCTTTGTTGAGACGCCTGTTCAAGACCCAAAATAGCAAAAGCAATCCTGAGTAACAACAGCAACTTAGAAGGTATCACAATCCCAAATTTAAAGTTATATTACAAAGCTACAATAATAAAAATAGCATAATAATGGCACAAAAACAGACATGTGGATCAGTGGAACAGAATAGAGGATACAGAAACAACTCCAGGCATATTCAGCTATTTGATCTTTGACAAAGGAGTCAAAAACGTATGCTGGAGGAAAGACAGCCTCTTTAACAAATGGTGCTAGGGAAACTGGCTATACACATGCCCATATCTCTCATCATCTATTAAACTACAAAATAACTAAATGGACCAAAGACAGAAATATTAAAACAGAAAAGCTTCATCTGCTGAAATATAAAATAGGTGAGCTTTTGCAGGCACAGGCATAGGCAAGGACTTTCTGAATCAAACCCTAACTGCACAAGAAATAATGCCTACAGTGAATAAATGGGATCATATCAAATTTTAAAGCTTCTGCACATCAAAGGAAACAACCAACAGAGTGAAGCGATAACCTCTAAAATGGGAAAAACTTACCAGCTATTCCTAGAAAGGACTAATATCCAGAATGCATAAAGAATTCAAAAAAATTAGACACCCCCCCAAAATAAAAGACCCAATCAAAAAAATGGGCAACTAAAATGAACAGAAACTTAGAAGGAGAAGTACAAATGGCCAATAGTGACATGAAAAATATTTAACATTGGTGGCCACTAGAGAAAAGCAAATTAAAACAACACTGAGATACAACCTTATTCCAGAAAGCATGGCCATCATCAGGAAATCAAATAATAACAAATGCTGCTGAGGCTGTGAAGAAAAAAGGGACACATATATTGCTGGTGGGAATGTGAGCTAGCACAATCACTATGGAAATTAGTGTGGAGATTCCTCAAAAAAAAATCTAGAAATTCTATTTGACTCAGCTATTCCCTTTGTAGATATCTTCCTAAAAGAGTTGAAGAAAGTGTATTACAATAATACGTGCATACCCATGTTTATAGCAGCACAATTTATAATAGCTGTATGTTGAAAACAACCATCACCAATGAATCCATCAACACTGGGTGAAGCCAGCAACAGATGAACAGATAAAGAAAATACAGTAATTATATACTCTGCCATAAAGATAGGTAAACGAGTCATCTGTAGGTAAATGGATGCACCTTGAGACCACAGTATTAAGTGAATAAGTCAAACACAGAAGATTAAGTATTGCATGGTATCTCTTATATGAGAAACCCAAACAATATAAATAAAGAGCAAAATAAAAGACAGATAAGTAAGAACTAGGGAGGTACTTTTCAAACTGGTGGGGAAACAAGATGAAAAGATGGGGAAGAAAGGGAGGGAAAGGGGATAGAAAAAAATTGAGAAAAAAAGAAATAGAGCTTTTGCAAATGGGATGGGAATCAAGTGGTGGAAGGAGCGGGGATGAGTGGGAGGATTAAGAGATGTAAAAAAGAATTAAGATATGTTCTTTGAATGTACCAGCTCCCTACTATGAATGTAATCATCACGCACGGCAAACATGGACTCATAAAAATGCACATTTTGAAGGGTTTTTGCTTTGTTTTGTTTGGTTGTTGTTTGTTTTGATGTGTCTTGGTTTGATTTGGTGTGGTTCTTTAAAACAACATCTGACTATGTAACCCAGGGTGTTGGAAGGAACTTACAATCCTCTTACCTCAGTCTCCTGAGGGCTGGGATTATACCAGCACTCCTGGATGCCACACAAGGATACCACACCTGGATTACATCTTTACCAAAGCAACTGCCAAATATTTTCTGCAACAATTGTACCATTATACATTCCCACCACCAATATGTGTGTTTTTGCATGCATATTTTAGTTTTTAAAAGTCCAATATAATTCTTATTCTTCTTTCCCTATAAATGAGGTGAAATTTTTTTCTGACTTCTTTCAAGATTTTTCTCTTCATTTTTGGTTTTTATAACTTAGATCTGACATGTCTACATGTACATTTTTTGTTGTATATCCTATGTGGTGTTTTCTGAGCTTCCTAGATTTGTGGTTGAGTTTCTGCATTGAATTTGGAAAATTCTTGTCATTTCAAATATGTCTTCTGCATCTTTTTCTTCTCCTCATGGTACTCCCATTGTGTAATTATCTCACAGATCTTGAGTATTCTGCTTTGGCTTTATCCTTCTTTTTCTCTTTGTATTTCAGTTCAGGCTTTCTATTTTCACGGATTCTTTCCTTAAGCCATACCCATCAGTCAACGTAATGATCAGCCTATCAAAGACTTTTAGCCTCGTTGATTTGCTTTCTTTCATTCTTTGTGGTTTGTTGGTTTATTGGTTGGAGGGTTGGTCTCCTTGTTTTGCAGTACTGGAGATTGAATCCAAGGTCTTTCCACTGAATTACCTTCTTTCGTTTCATTTTATGACAAGGTCTCACTAAGTTTCCCAGGCTGGCCTTGAGTGTGCTATCCTTCTGCCTTGGTCTCCTAAGTAGCTGAGATTACAGCCATGCACTACTGAGCCTGCCCATTCTTTTAATTTTTGTTACAGTGTTTTGATTTTCTTTCCTTTTTTGTGACAGGGTCTCACTTTGTAGTTCACACTGGCCTTGAGCTCACTCTGAAGCGCAGGCTGGCCTCAAACTCACAGCAATCCTCCTGCCTCTGCCTCCTGAGTCCCAGGATTACAGGTGTGCACCACCATGCCTGGCTCCCATCTATTCTTGCATGTCACCCGCTTTATCCAGCAGAGCACTTAGACTGTCAAAGTTATTTTAAATTATTCTGTGACCCCTATGATCTTTATTTATCTGAGTATAGTTCCCATGCTTGCTTTGTCTCTTCAGCTGGGCTTTCTCCTTACCCTTCAGTATGCCTGTAATTGTTTTCTTGAAAGCTGGACATTTATGTATTAGTAAAAGAAACTAAAGCAAATAAGCCTTTGTGTGAGGTCTTAGGTCTTTGTTATACAGCATGCTCAGGGTTTTTTGGTTACTTGTCCCCACTCTTTGGCCAAACATGAGGGAATTTTTCTAGGCTTTTCACTGAGGCTTCTGGAGGTAAACTCCACAAAAGTAGGGGACCCCCTTATTTTTAGTGCTCAGGAGGTTTTAATTCTCAAGCTAGTCTACACTCGGTCTCTAGAAATTTTCCAGAACTACTACTTAAGCCTTTCCACTCCTTACTGAGCTCAGGGGGCTGCTTGGAGTAAGCTGATCTTTCTGTGCAACCGCTTCCCCGTTTGTGGAGTCTCTGTCCTGACTTCAATTCCCCTTTGATTTTCAGATTGAATAGATTTTTCTTGTGTGGGCAGGGTAAACAATGTCCGTGCTCCCTATAGATAGAGCAGAAACCAGAAGTGCAAGGCCCAGAACACTTGATGTTGAATCTGTAGCAACCCCGGGTCTACAGGCCAATGCTATTTAACAGAAATAAAATGTGGGCGACAGGGGCACACTAGGCATACGCTTTACTACCAAGCTATCACCCCAGCCCCATATCTGTAATTTCAAATTTTCTAGTGATCACATTAAGAAAGTACAAGAAAATTACATATACAAAAGTACATGTAATTATATTTGTCTTTTTCTTTTCTTTAGTACTGCGAATCAAACTCAGGAACTTGGGCTTGCCAGGCAGGTGTTTATGCCACTGAGCTATATCCCCAGCCCCCCTACCCCACTACCCCAACCACACTTCCTCGTTCACCTACAAGCTTCCTCAGACTCCTCATCCATCCTTCTGCCCACATCTTGTTTTCCTAGACACCACACTGGAAACCCACTTCCTAAACCATTACCCTTTCTCCTTCACCTCTTCTCCTTTTTTCCAATTATATGTTTGCATTGAGTCTGCATTTCCCCATCAGGCACCACATATGAGATATCGTTTAGTTTAGTGCTGCATCCTCAGCCCCAGGACAGCAGTCCACCATACTGGACTCCGAAGAAGTAGCTTTTCACTGCAGTTCCTGCTCTGTCCTTGGAGCCCACTCAGCTGAGGTGTCCTGTTGTTGCTACTGTTCTCATGCCCTCAGCTTGTGGGGCAAAGGATGTGCCCTGATACCATTTAGTGGCCCCTGAGCTGCTAGACAGACAGAGCATTGAGTCTTCTAGGTTTGGAAGGTCTGTTGCTCATGCAGAAAGTTAAGATTTTACTTGACTTTGTGCACCTTTTCCTTTAAGAATGAGCTGAGGAGTGGGCAGATCCATTAGGAGAATATGATCCTACAGGGCTGCTGCCCAACAATCAGACCCAGGCCACCCAATCCCCTTATGGCAACCAAGGCCTTGCTTGAATACCCCATGAAGAAACTTTTGGCAAAAGAAATTGCCTAGCCAGGTGTGGTTGTGCATACACCTATAACCCCAGCACTTGGGAGGCTGAGGAAGGAAGATCATTGAGATTTTGAGGCCACCTTGAGCTACATAGTGAGGTCAAAGCCAGCCTGAACTACATAGCAAGATACTGTCTCCAAAAAAATGCCTAAAAATAATTTCATGAAGATAATAAAATACAGTAACTAAAAATAACTATCTGCATTAACTACAAATACCTAGTTATGATTATGGACCCTGTCTTGCCTATGGACTGTCTTGTTTATGGACATTTATATGACTTTCCTCCTAGCCATTTAGCTATGATATCTTTCTGACAAGTCAATTCTTATATTTTTTGGCCTTCTCTCATCTTTGTTAACTGGCCCAATAATGGCCTGTAGGCTTGAGTGTGTGTATGTTTTAACTGTGGTGCTGGGAATGAGCTCAGGGCCTGCTGCATGCTAGGCAAGTGCTACACAACTGAGCAACATTAATAGCCTTCAAATATATAAAAAGGAACTGAACTGTTTTGGAGGCTTTTCAGTTGATCAGGTTACCACTTTAGGTAATGTGTTTGGCAGCATCTGGATCTGCACAGCTGGCCCTATCGGCTGCATGATAACCTCTGCACCTTGACTAACTTATGGTTCTCCGAGCCAAGTACACACACATTTACCACAGTGTCCACGTGCTCCCACACAGATGCCTACTTGTTCCTATGGTGACCGCCAAACCTTCTGCACTCACTGTCTCTCCCACTTATGTAATCACCACTAAATAGTGCCATGCAGCACTTCAATCTTACTAAATTGTTGGAGAAGGATGTAAGATTGGTCCCGAAGGACAAAGGAATTCAACATTTGGACTGCAAGTCATAAAAACATAATGGGTAGGACATACCCAGAGGAAGAGAGGGAAGCAATATTGAGACAGATCTTAAGGCCAGAAACATTGTTCCAAAAGGAGCTAGAGGTAGGAGTCCCAATTTATGTCAGTGAGAAGTTTTTATCAGCTTGGAGGTTGGGCATCTACAGAAACTGCAGAGCAAGTGCTAGGACTGGCTCTGGTCTGAGTGTGTTCTCCGAAGTTGTTTACGCTGGAAGCTTGGTCCTCAGTCTGGAGGTGCAGAGCCAGTGAACTGCGAAGAAGTGGGTGTGGTGGAAAGCACACGGGTCCCTGGGGTGTCACCTGCAGAAAGGATTATTTCTGGTTGCAGAGAGTAAATTAGTTCTACTAAGAGTAAGCTGTTATAAAAAGAGTGAGCCTGCCCCATGAATCTCTGTGACTTCCCGTCTCACTTCCATCTCTTCCGTACAGGCTCCCTCCACTGTGTCACCATCTGCCAAAGGGGCCAGGCAGAAGCCCAAAGATGGGACCACCCAGCCTCCAGGAGAATGGCAAAAAAAGACCACCTTTCTTTATAAAGTATGTAGCCTCAGATATTTTATATCACCCTGTTATAATCACTGAAAAGGGACCAACAGAAGTCTGAAGAAAACTGGATTCACTGCTGAGAAGATTCTGTGTGCTTCTGGATAAACTCGAAGGAACTATCAGTACATGAGATCACCAAAGGAGCTGGTGGTAGAAGGCAAAAGATTTATACAATCTGAAGAGAAACCAGAGTATAGGAGTAGTGGTAGAGAGGAAAGTTGGATTTTAATGCTTGCTATTCAAATGGGGAAGGAGTTTAGGTCAACAGATATGTACAGATGTGTTCTGCATCTGTGAAAAAGGAGACCCTTGTGCCTCAAGTTTGTGAAACAGAATATGGACTTAAGGGGAATGAGTTATTGGTCTCCGCAGACTGCCCATCCCAGGGGCAGCCACAGAAAGCAGAAGCTACTCCAGAGGAGGAAGATGAAATCATCAGGGAGGTATAGAGGGGAGATCACTGAGGTCAGGACTTGGGAGTTGTTTTCCTTCCCATGATTCAAGTTTGGAAAGAAGGAAAAAACTTCAGGCAAACAGGCTATCTTATCAAAGAGGGTTCCAGTTTTCACTCACCTGTCCCAAAGCTCCCTCAAATCTGTTGTCTGGCACACTGTGTGTTTTATCTTTGGGCTCAAATTGGCAACAGAGACACCTAGCATACCCATCTCCTGCGGTATGGCATGCCTGTGGTGAGTGATTCTGTGGTTCCTGCCATTAGAGGGGGAGTCGGTCTTCCCACCCCAGAATCTGGGCTGGCCTTAGGATTGGCTTTCACCAAAACCATATTGTGAATATGCCATTCTCAAACCAGCCCCAAGGGACCTGGCAGCTTCTGCTTTTGTTTATCAGACTCAGTCTCTATGTAAAGAAGTTCTTCCCTACCCTGCTGATATGGGAAAATAAATCTCCCAACCTGACTGATATCAGACGAGTTCGTGTTCTCTAAAACCGAAGAATGAATTTTAGGAACAACGGAGGTTAAGAGCAGAATATATTTATTGAGAGAAAGAAAGCTTCTATCCAAGAGAAAGACAGAAGGAGGGCCTCAGTGGGTTACCCGTGACTCTGTGTTTTTTAGGGACTTTATAGGGAAGAACCATGAGGTGAGGCAGGTCCAAGGTAGGGGAAATGGACAAAACTATGGTCCACCAATAAGATTACAGGTATAATTGTCCAGGTAAGAGAGTGGACTGAGATCAAATGGGGAAGCGAGTCACGTAGCAAGCAGGCATGAATGCAGAGCTGGGCTTTTCCGTGGGAGGTCAGGCCAGTGACTTTCTGGCTCTTTGAAGGTGGTTGTTACTTATTTATCAGTTTTTGATGTATGTGGCTGCACCTGGTTAGCCCCCCTTTTCTTGAGGTCTGGCCCACAGGTGTCTTATCTTTTGTGTTGGCTCCTTCCAGGGCACAGGCCTATCTAACTGCCTATAATATTTTTAACTAACTCAGCTGTCTATAACACTGCTAGAGAAAGGGACTCCTGTATGTTTGCTTTTTGTTTTGTTTTGCATTGCTTGTTTTTGGCAGGGTTTCATTCATGCTAAGTAGGCATTCTACAATTTAACTACACTTCCTTGCCCAGCATGTGTGTGGGAAAAAAAATTTCTTGTTAGATTTAGGCTTATGGATGTACATTTTATTGATTAAATAAAGAATAGGATTATTGAACTGCTTTTTGGGGGGTGGGGCAGTACTGAGAATTAAATCCAAAGTCTTTGCACTGAGCCACATCTCTGGCCCCTTTTTTATTTTTATTTTAAGACAAGGTCTCCCTAAATTGCCCAAATGCTTGGACTGGGCTCAAACTTGTGACCCTCCTGCCTCCGCCTCTTAGAGTTCTGGGATTACTGGTGTGTACCACCACACCTGGCCTGCACTTTTTTCTTCAACATACTTAAGGAAAAGATGCAGGACTTTTAGGAAAAAGCTTATAAATCTCCATCTGGCACTTTCTCCATAGGCTTCAGAAAGCCATTTGCTTTTCCCAATGGTGTTTGAATGTCTATACATAAATGTGGGTATACACAATAGCGCATAGGGACTCATGTTTAGGTGTAAACACAAAAGAATACCACAGATATAAAGACGACAAACCCAGCCAATCTTTACTGGTAATTTGTTAGCTGTGACAAGCCTCAAAGTGGCAGACAGAAGACCTGTGGTGTTGATTAGGACATGGATGCAGGCTTTCCCTAGGCCACTGTGACTGGGCTCTGCACTGTGTGGATGAGGTGCAGCTTCTGGGTTTTTGTGATGGAGTAAAGACATGATCACATGGAATTAAAATCACACAGCAGATCCAGCTAGAGCACCATTGTTACAGTTTCAATTCTGAATGTCCCTCAAAGTCCATGTGTTGAAAAAAGCTCCCCAGCCCACTGCACTACTGGGAGTGGGACAACCTTTAGAAATGGGGGCCTAGCTGTTGTAACCTGCCCCCTTGCTACATGGCAAAACTGTTGTAACTTGCCCCCTGGACTAAAAGCTTGCTTAAAACTGCATGTCAAAACTGCTGCGCCGTTTTCTGTTCTGTATGCGCCGATAATTCCCTAAACTGCTGCACCATTCCCTGTTCTGTATGAGCCGATAGAATTCCCCACCCCACGTTCTGTATGTGCTGATACAATGCCCCTAACTGAAACTTGCCCCCCACCTCTTGGTCTGTATGTGCTGATAGAAGCCCCCCAACTGAAATTTATCCCACCCTAAGCTTGTGGTTTGCAGGCATAAAAACCCAACCATCCACCCATCTGGCGCTCTCCTTGCCTGCACTGCAACGGGGACGCTGCTGGGTACCAGCTAAAATAAAGCGCTCTTTCTTATAAGACGTCTTGATTTTTGGATTTTTTTGGGTGTGCCACATTTTGGGGGCTCGTCCGGGATCCCTATTGGCCTCTCTCCACTTCTCGGTAAGTTTGCACCCCACTTTTCATTTCCTTTTGATCGGCCGATTTGGTGCTCTCTAGCAGCACGTTTGGGGCGGCTGACCTTGTAGGTCTCGCTGCCGCGGAGCGGGACACCCTCCGTTTTGCTTTCGGATTAAGAGAACCCTTGGTAGGGCCTTTTGGTTATTTTTTCTTTAAACAGAAAAATGTTTGGCGCTGCCTTTTGACTGTTCTCTTTTGTAACTCTGAATTTCGAAGTCTGTCTCCCCCCTTTTTTCTCCTTCACCGCCCTCTTTCGCCCGGTCCTCTCTTTGCCTCCACAGCCATTTTCTAGGTCCTGGAGAAAGACATCAAGGTGCCATCTAGTCTCTAAACTTGTTAATTGTTGATTGTTGATTTTGTCATTATTTGTCGCCCTTGTCTCTGTAAGCATGGGTCAGTCAGCATCCGCGTCTCTAAGTCCTTTGTCTCTGGTTCTTAACCACTTCTCAGAGTTTCACCGGAGGTTGCGGGGCTTCGGGGAACCTGTATTCCCCGGGAGGCTCTGAACTCTCTGCAGACTTGAATGGCCAGCCATAACATCGGGCTTTCTGGCCATCGGAGGGGTCTTTCTGCCTCCCCTTGGCTCAGAAAGTCCACCGTGCTGTCTTCGGTCTGCCTTCCCACCTGGACCAATACATCTATATCCAAGTTTGGGTTGATGTCATCCAAGACCCCCTGTCATGGATTAAAAGGTACCTCCAAGCCCTGGAAAAAACTCCCCGGCACCCTCCCCTCCTAGCCCCTCTCAAGGACAGCAAGCCGAGAAAGGAGTCGACTCATCCTCCTGGTAACGTCCTGCCCCCTTCAGCTCCAGAGGAACCTCTAGATTCCCCCGCGCCACCTCCCCTGTACCAGCCACTCCCTCGTATGCTCTCTCCCGATGCTCCCCATTAGAATCCCCCTCCCCCGAGTCCTCGACGAACCCGCGGCCACCATCGTTCGGGTTCCCCAGACTCCTCCACCGGTCAAGGTGGAGACATGAGACCGGCGCCCCTCCTCCCTTTGCGTGAGGTGCCACGTATGGAGGGACAACGACCAGCTTTTGTCTATGTCCCTTTTACTACATCTGATTTATATAACTGGAAACACCAAAATCCTCCTTTATCCAAGGACCCTCAGGGCCTAATTAACCTGTTAGAGTCTATCTTCTTCACCCATCGCCCTACTTGGGACGACTGCCAACAGTTGCTCCAGACTCTTTTCACCTCGGAGGAACACGAACGCATCCACAACTTAGCCAGACGAACCATCCTTGATCCGGACAGAAACCCCACTGTGGATGCAAGGCGACAAGATGCTGTTTTCCCCCTTAGCCGACCAGATTGGAACCCTAACTCAGACTCAGGTAAGGAGGCTCTTGACCGTTTTCGCCAGCTGTTCCTGGGAGCCCTTAAGGCTGCTGCCCGGAGACCTACAAATTTGTCAAAAGTTACTGAGGTAAGACAATTGGCGTCTGAATCCCCGGCAGCTTTTCTAGAGAGACTGCTGGAGGCTTATCGTGTATACACCCCCATTGACCCGGGGGCCCCAGAAAATGCGAGAGCAATTAACAACGCTTTCGTGTCCCAGTCAGCCCCTGACATAAAATGCAAGCTACAAAAATTCGAGGGGTTTGAGGGAGCCCCTATTAGCCAATTGGTGGAGATAGCCCAAAAAGTTTTTGACAGCAGAGAGGACCCTAAGGACCAAAAACTCACTAAGGTCCTCGAGGTTTTAGTAAATAACATGGAACACAAAAGGACCACCACTACTGCAGGGAACTTTCCGGATACAAAAAGACCACCCTTAAACAAGGATCAATGTGCCTATTGCAAAGAAACTGGCCATTGGCGTAAAGATTGCCCCAAGCTGCAGGCAAAACTCCAGAAAGATGCAAAGACCCTTCTAAATCAGCCTTGAGGAGGTCAGGGCTCCGCTGGCCCCCTGGAGCCCCGGCTAACCTTAACTGTGGGGGGCCAACCTGTAGATTTCCTAGTGGACACTGGAGCTGCCCACTCGGTCTTAACCCAGCCCATCGGGAACCCCACCGGGAAGGCCATGAAGGTTATTGGGGCTACAGGAAACACCCAAGTTGTCAAACAATATCAGGCCAAGTTATCCAGACCCGGACGCCCTGATATCCAACATACTTTCTTATGGGCCCCAGATTGTCCAGACCCTCTGTTGGGAAGAGACTTAATGCACAAACTAAAGGGTTCAGCTTAGTTTCATCTCTGATGCACCCCAAGTGACCATGGAGCCTGAGTCCGACCCACAAATCAGGGTGCTGGCATGCTACCCTGTGGGCGAAGGACATCTTCTCTAGTGTCAGGATTGTGAGGAACCCGAGGAAAGGCGCTTCAATAGGTCTTCAGGGGATGACCTTTTGACTCAATGGCTTCAGGAGATCCCCTCGGTGTGGGCTGAAAACAATCCTCCTGGATTGGCCATCAACCAAGCACCCTTAGTCATAGAACTACTTCCCACTGCAACTCCTATAAGGCTGAGACAGTACCCAATTAGCCTGGCTGCACGAAGGGGAATTGCCACACATATCTCTAGATTTAAGGCTCAGGGGATTCTCAGGCCTTGTGTTTCACCCTGGAACATGCCTTTGCTGCCAGTCCAAAAACCAGGAACACGGGACTATCAACCGGTGCAGGACCTGCGTGAGGTAAACAAGAGAGTATTAACCCTCCACCCCACCGTGCCCAATCCCTATACTCTGCTGAGTCTGCTGAGACCAGACCACACCTGGTATTCGGTGCTGGACTTGAAAGACGCCTTCTTCACTCTGCCTGTCGCCCCGGTGAGTCAACCCATCTTTGCTTTTGAGTGGACAGACCCCACCTCAGGGGTTACTGAACAGTTGACTTGGACCTGACTGCCCCAAGGATTCAAGAACTCCCCAACCTTGTTTGATGAGGCTCTTGCCCGAGACTTATTGTCTTTTTGGGAGGAACATCCACATTTAACCTTACTTCAATATGTGGATGATTTGTTGATGGCCGCTGAAACATATGAACTTTGCCATTCTGGGACACATGCCCTGCTAAGAAGCTTGGCAGATCTGGGATATCGCGTGTCCGCTAAAAAGGCCCAGCTGTGCCAAAAGCAAGTGTCCTATCTAGGATACCAGCTACATGAGGGCAAACGCGCACCCTGTCCCCCCAGAGAATCCAGGCTATTCTGCAGATTCCTACACCTGTCAGTAAGTGACAGGTGCGAGAATTTCTGGGAGCAGTAGGGTATTGTACACTATGGATCATAAACTATGCAGAGGTGGCTCAGCCCCTCTATGGTGCCCTCAAGGGAGTCACCCAAGACCCCCTGGTTTGGGAACAACCTCAAGAGATGGCTTTTAACAGACTCAAGGAAGCCCTCACCGAGGCGCCAGCCCTGGCCCTTCCGGACCTACATAAATCCTTCTCACTATATGTGGATGAAAAAAGGGGCATCACAAAGAGGGTCCTAACTCAAGCCCTGGGCCCCTGGCAAAGACCAGTGGCATACCTATCCAAGAAGCTGGACACTGTAGCCACCGGTTGGCCCGCATGTCTGTGAATGATCACAGCAGTTGCCCAATTGGTCTTAGAAGCTAGAAAGCTAACCTTCGGGCAAAAGCTGATGGTGATCTCACCTCATGCCCTTGAGACTCTAATCAAGGCTCCCCCTGACAAATGGATGTCAAATGCCCGCATCCTTCATTATCAATCCCTCCTCCTGGATCCTGCTACTGTTACTTTCAAGGAAGCCACTTCTCTAAATCCAGCCACCCTGCTCCCCTGACGTTGAGCCCACCTTCCTGATTCATGATTGTCGAGACACCATGGAAGCTGTCTCGAGCCTACGGCCAGACCTGACAGACATCCCATTGGAGGACGTGGAAGAAAGCTACTTCACAGATGGTAGTAGTTACATCCACGAAGGTAAGAGGGTCACAGGTGTGGCGGTGGTCACCTCATCTACCGTGCTGTGGTCTCAGAGTCTGGAAACTGGAACATCGGCCCAAAAGGCCGAGTTCCTAGCCCTGACTCGGGCACTCCAGTTAGGGGAAAATAAAAAGATTAACATCTACACGGACAGCAGATATGCTTTTGCCACTGTACATGTACACGGAGCTATATATCAAGAAAGAGGACTTTTTACCTCAGGAGGCCAAAGAATCAAAAATGCCCCCCAGATACTAGATCTGGCTGCCATATGGCTGCCCAGCCGAGTGGCCATCATGCATTGCAGGGCCCACCTTAAGGGTTCTGATGACATAACTCAGGGAAACAACCTGGCAGACAAAACGGCCCACGAAGTAGCCACAAAACCAGTGGGGATCCTCACCTCCCCTACCATGTTATTGATGCCCTCAACCCTCTCAGAGTCAGTCTACACTCAAAAGGACCTACATCTGGCAACCCAACTGGGTGCTAAGCGGGACGTGCCGGAAGGATGGTTCCAGCTGCCAGATAAGCGCATCCTCCTCCTTGAGGCCCTTGGAAGAGAACTGATCCTCCAGGCCCACAAGGTCATGCATTTGGGTGGCTCCAAGTTAGCTGAACTTTTTCGGGACCGTTTCTTTATACCCAGACTTGGCAAGCTAACCCTCTCTGCCAGCCTCCGTTGTGACCAATGTCAAAAAGTGAACCCAAAGGCAAGCAAGGCCATAGAAACTGCTTGATATCGAGGGACTATGCCGAGGGAACACTGGGAGATAGACTTTACTGAAATCAAGAAACCAGGCCTGAGTGGATATAAATACCTCCTCATAATGGTCAACACTTTTACCAGATGGACCGAGGCTTCCCCCACCAAGTCAGAGTCAGCTTTGACGGTAGTTAAAAAGCTTCTATATGACATTATCCCTCGATTTGGTCTCCCCCTTTCTATGGGGTCTGACAATGGCCCGGCTTTCATAGCTCAGGTAACCCAAAGATTGTCCCAAGCTCTCCGGATTGACTGGAAGCTCCATTGCGCCTACCGGCCTCAAAGTTCAGGCCAAGTAGAACGCATGAACCAGACTCTTAAGTCTACTCTGATTAAGTTAAATCTAGAGGCTGGTGAAAACTGGGTAAGCCTCCTTCCCTTTGCCTTGTTAAGAGTGCACTGCACTCCCTATGTTTCTGGTATACCACCCTTTGAAGCTATGTTTGGTAGACATCCCCCACTGATTCCTCACTTGGCTGAGGAAAAGCTTGCTGAATTAACTAACCAAGATCTCATTAAGTCACTCCAGGCACTTCAGCCCATCCTGACAACAATCCATAAGCTGTTTCACTAGCAACACCCCCCTCCCAAGGACACAGAGGAGAACGGCACTCCACTTGTCGAACCCGGAGCCCAAGTCCTGCTGAAAAGACACCAGCGAGACAGACTGGAGCCTCGTTGGGAAGGACCCTACACAGTCGTCCTCAGTACCCCAACAGCCGTAAAAGTTGCTGGCAAAACTGCGTGGATTCATCATACTCATTTCAAGGCCCTTCCTCTGTTGGACACCGCAACCGATCAACAAAATAAGTGGACAATAACTAAGCAAGATAACCCCCTTAAGATAAAACTTACAAAATGTTAGAGTCCTGGTTTATCCCATTAAGCTTCTTACTCTTTACTATCCCGCTTTTGTCATCCCTTCCTGAGACCCCTAGTCACCTCCATAAGGTTCTCCAGTTAACACATTCCCTGTTAAATCATTCCAACCCCTCTCTGGCTCGAGATTGCTGGCTTTGCATGTCCCTGTCCACTGTAAGCTATAAAGCAACACCTGCACCCCCCCAAATATGGGCTCAAACCAACCTCACGTACCATCCGCTTTATAAAATGGGAACTCTACTCCAGGACTATAACGAAAAGTCCATAGTCAGTTTTTCTGTTACTGAAATGAACAAACAAACTCAAACGGGGCGAGCAGCCCAACTCCTCAAGTCCTTTATTGCTAACACCTCCGCACACGTGAGTACAAACAAACCCCACTTTACCCCCATAACCCTTGGCACCACTCTGGCTTTTCAGGCCCACATCTGCATTCAGCGTAATGTATCCTCTGGCCCGCAGCTAGGGCATCTACTCCCCCAACAATGTAATTTTATAGGCCCTTGTGTGCTCAAGTGCATAACAAACTACATAGAGTCTCGCATACAGGCAGTCAAGCTGATGGTCCTGAGAGCCCAGGGGTGGGAGCCGGTCCCTCATGCCACAGCTAGCGAGGAGTCAACGATTTGACTCCCCTCCCAAAACCAGTGGGGAATGTTGTAACCTGCCCCCTTGCTACATGGCAAAACTGTTGTAACTTGCCCCCTGGACTAAAAGCTTGCTTAAAACTGCATGTCAAAACTGCTGCGCCGTTTTCTGTTCTGTATGCGCCGATAATTCCCTAAACTGCTGCACCATTCCCTGTTCTGTATGAGCCGATAGAATTCCCCACCCCACGTTCTGTATGTGCTGATACAATGCCCCTAACTGAAACTTGCCCCCCACCTCTTGGTCTGTATGTGCTGATAGAAGCCCCCCAACTGAAATTTACCCCACCCTAAGCTTGTGGTTTGCAGGCATGAAAACCCAACCATCCACCCACCCGGCGCGCTCCTTGCCTGCGCTGCAATGGGGACGCCGCTGGGTACCAGCTAAAATGAAGCACTCTTTCTTATAAGACGTCTTGATTTTTGTATTTTTTTTGAGTGTCCCACACTAGCAGGTGTGCCCTTGAAGAAAGATTAGGGTCCTGGCCCATTTCTCCCTCTCTGTGTCTCTCTGTCTCTGCCTCACCCCACCTTGGTTGTCCTAAGGTAAGCAGGTGCCTCCCCCAAGCATATCCACCTTAAAGCATTGACTTGCCACAGGCCCAAAGCAACAAACCCAAGCAAACATAGACTGTAACTTCTAAAACCAGAGCTTATCTTTGTAGGTAGTGGCTGAGACTGGAAAGTGATCACACATATGAAAGGTAAGGCAAGGCTAGTCAGAAAAAAAAGAGTGCCTGAGGCAACCCACCCGATCAAGCTGCTTCAGCCCAAGACAATCCAAGCAATCAGTTGCTAGGCAAAGCTATGTCGCCTGACACCAGCTTTATCAAATGCATAATTAAGGGCCCCAGAGGAGCTGAGCAGTTTCTTTCCTCCCACCAGCGGAGAAGGGGCTCTGCCTGAACTCAGCTTTTGTCTCTCATCTTTATTTTTCCCATCCTCTTGATGTCTCCCTCGCAAACCTCAATGGGGCACATCTTTTTCTGTTTTTTAGCGGGGGTTGGGTTTTTTTTTTGGTACTGGGAATCAAACTCACAATCTTGTGCTTTCCAGGTAGGCACTATGCCACTGAGCTATATCCTGAGATGGGTCCATGAACAATAAACTCCCAAACAGCCAAATTAGAATTTAGTAGTGCTTTTAATAGTTGAGCCCAGAGGCCACCACTCACTCCTGTTTCAAGGCTGGGAAGTGAGAGCCCCGAGCCCATTGTATGTAGGGCTTATAAAGACAAAAACCACAATGAATACACAGGTGTAGGAGGGATGTTATGTTTGAGTAACTCCCGTTCCAGTGAAGCGAAGGCAGGCAGGCCCTTCCTGCTCCTTGCCACGGACGGCCTCCCGTTCCAGTGCCCGTGGCTAGCTTGTGGGGCAGGCCCCGGCCCGCAAAGCGAAGCAAATCTAAGGCAGGCCCTGCCTGCCTTCCCCCTGCCACCGAGGGCCTCCTGTCCCACCGCCCAGAGCTAGCATGGGGGGGTGGGCAGGGCCCATCGGCAAAGCGAAGGCAGGCAGACCCTGCCTGCCCCCTGCCGACGAGAGCTTCCCGTTGGGGCGGGGGCAGGCCCCGGCCGGAGAAGCGAAGCAAATTGAACTGCCTGCCCCCTGCCGCTGCCGAGCTCCCCTGCCTGCCCAGGCCCCGGGCTAGCTGGGGAGGCAGGCTGCCGGCCCATCCCCGCCTCTCCCGCACCGCTCCTCCAGTGCTCCCCTGCCTGCCCGGGGCTAGCTGGGGGCGATGAAGCAAAGGAAGGCAGGCCCTGCCTTGCCCTCTGCCACCGCCGGCTCCTGTTCCAGTGCTACAGGTTAGCTTGGGCAGCCACCGGTGGCCCTACCCCCTGCCGCTGAGGGCTCCCCTTCCAGTGCTCTGGGCTAGCTCGAGTTCCAGTGGCCTCTGGGAAATGCAGCTCTACAGGTGTTTAGGCGTCACTTGTGTAGGGGGGTCCCTCCTGACTGACATTTGCTACATCTCACAGGACAAAGGGACAGGACAACACAGCCCCACCTCTCCTACTCCACAAACATTCTCTAAATCTTGATAAAAGTTTATTTCTCAAGTGTGAAATCACAGAGCATCACTGATATAGGGGTTGAAGGTTACTAGGGGCCATTGGTCCAATCTTGCGCTGGGGATACTATAGACTCCTTTTCACTGACTAAGGTACTTTGCAAATCAGTAAACTTTTTTCTTGGTACTGGAGATTAAAATCATGATGTCACTGAGGCACATCACCAGCCCACTTAATTTTTGTTTTTAATTTTGTCACAGTCTCTCTAGCTAGTTAAGTTGTGCAGCCTGGGCTCTGAGTTGCAGTGCTCTTGCCCCAGCCTCTCAGAGTACTGGGATCACAGATTCGTATCGTCTCACCCAGCTTCACTAAGCAGTTTGGAAAAAAAAAACTCCAAAATCTTCCCTTAAGACTAGGTGTCCACCTTTATAACCTGAGTTAATTTGGCGTCTGTGGTGAGGGGTGTAGACTCCCCCCAAAAGGTGGTACTCCTGGATTGCCCAGCAACTTGTTGCCTTTGTGCCAGGTGAGAGACCTTCATTCCAAGGCTGCCTACCTACCTGGGTGGTGACCACAGGCTCTGGACTGACCTCCTTCCCACACTGGCTGTGATATGCAGAGACACTGAATGTTTTCCAACTTTTCAGTGAGCTGAGCTGGGCAGTGGTCAGGACAAGCCCATCCCAGTGAGACCTGCTTCCTTCACCCAACAAGTCCTGCACCAGGGATGTGCACACAGCCCCATGACTGAGCCTGTACCCATGAAAGCTGCCAGGAACCATCTTATCAGACTCCATGCACAGCCTGCAGCTCATGACCTGCCTTCAGCTCTCATGGCCGCTCTCTATGACTGTGCTCACGGGCACCATTCTGGCCACATGCTGCTGGGTGTTCACACTGTGCAAGGATGCCCGCTGCATGAGCCAGAAACAAATGATCGACTAGTGAGAGCCAGGCCTTCAGCTGGCAATTCCTGGTGACAGGAGCTGTGTGTTCCACAGGAGCAAATTTGAGAATAGTCTATGGTTGCTAGATCCTACATAATGCACCAGATTGGGTTTCATTTCCATTCTACACAGTCGTTATACCAATAAAAAGGAAAACATTGTACCAGGAAAATTGTTAGTAAAACAAAAAAATTTGTTCTTTGGAAACTGCCTAGCTCTGTAACTGCTTCATGGCTTCATGACCATTAAACTAGCCTTGTAACTGATGGTCATTAATCTACCTTTGTAACTGATGATCTCACCCTGCTAGCTGATCAGTAGAACTGCCAGGCTGTTCTGTCTCACCTCTGTAGCTCCTTTATACCTCCTGCTTGTGTATCATATAAAAGAGTAGGCCACAAGTAAATGGGAGTTTGTTGGGAGATATCCCAGCTGGGACCACTGATGTAAATAAAGCTGTTCACTGCCTCCTGACTTCCTTAGGTATTGGACCTTTCCTGGACTCAGTTTTGTCACAATACCAAGTCACCATCAATGTATTCATTATGTACTACAAACATGTAGCAATAAAAATAATATAGATAATTACACATAAAATAATAAAAGGCAATGATATTCAAAAACATGAAAAAAAGTAAAAGAGCAAGGTGAAGCAAAGTTGACACAGACCTGGGACCTTCCACCCTGCAGGCCGGGGTCCTTCAGGCACATACAGCCTGATGCACAAAGCAGCAGCTGTCCTGAAGTCAACCACACACTGATGGGATTTCTGTGGCCAATCTCAGTGTGATAGGAATGTGTGTTTTCACAGTATTTTGCTCTATATACACCCCGGCGCAGACACATGCAGAGCTTGCTGTGCGCTGACTGTGCGAGATCCCCTGAAGCTGTTCACCTTTGGGGGAGACATCGACCTCACTCTCCCAACACCTGCTGATGACTGAGTCATGGAACAGAAAGTGAAAACCAAACTCAAGCAAATCTTCTGAAGGAGTCCTCAGTCTCCCCCACCCCACCTTTGCACCTCTGCTCAGGCCCCCACTGCCTCCATTCTAACAGTGTGACTGAAACTGCTGTATTCTCTCTGGGCCCAGGATGTGGGCTCATGGGGCCTAAAAGTGACAGTTGGAGACATCCCTTCCTATCTGTAACTGATCTCTTCAAGAAAGGCCTGATCTTTCACCATCCACAGGCCTTTCCCCAGGAGCTTTGTAAAACGTGCTGGTATGCAGAGGTCTGGGTGGAGACAGCCAGGGCTTCCAAATAGAAGTGTCTGAGTTCGCAGATGTGCTCAGCTTCTCAGGAAATATTTGTGCAGGCAGAGAGATAGAAAAAAGTGACAGGTGACTTAAAGTATCCCTGCTCTATACACCATGACCCCAGCATCAGTGCAGCCTAGAAGAAAAAAGCTCGGGTGTATCCTCCTCCTCCACAGCCTCTCAGCACACAGATGCCCCTTTGCTGATTGCAGACACTGTCCCTTCCCACCACATTCGCCCTCTCAGCCTTGAAGCCACCTGAGTCTTGGTTCTAGGCCACGTGATTCTTGCACCAGTGGGTAGACCAGGTGTGAATACAGGGGTGGCCTGGTGACTGCCTTCCCTTCAGCCCAAACAAAGGAAGACAGATACAGAAAGGGACTCCTGACCAGAGGGCCGGAAGCTAGGGCAGAGCACCTCCACTATACTCAGGTGGCCCTGGGACCTCCCCTATCCAGCTGCTCGCCAGCTGCTGCGGGACTCAGGGACATAGCACCAGCAGGCCTGATCATTACCTCCAGACCTTATGACAGGGCCAGACAATGCCTGGCACAAGGGAATAGTTGGTCTTTGGGCTGAGAAAAAGATATGTGGTCCTACTGGGCCAACTTATGCCCCAGACCCAAGGGAGCGGGTGCACCCTACTTCATCTTCTGCCGATGTGTGGTCCAGATCGGAGGGCCCAGCTGCACACTTCGGCACACCTACCATGGGCTTTGGTCCTTCCGGAGATTTGTACTTGTCATCCCCACTACCCATGGGAGCCTGCACTGCACAGTGACCCGGTACCTGGGCTGGGCCCAGGTTGCCCTACAGTAATGGGTCTCCAGCTTGACTCCAAGACCCAGCTCCTACCATAAAGTCCTCTGGAGAACACCTGGCGCTTGGTGCTGCCTGAGGCCATCATAAGCCAAGAACAGGGGTTCCTGGTGGCCTGAACCTCAGGCCCAGGAGCAAGGACAATAGCATGTTGCTTGCAGCTTGATCTGTGAGACAACAAATTAACCATTCCTGGAGCACTGGCTTCTCCCTGGGCCGGCAAGGGACTGGGGGAGCACAGACCAGCCCCCGACCAACCTTGTCCAGCACAAGGCCAGCTGTGTGTTGTGGGAAGGAGAAGGGAAGAAAGAAACAGGAGGAGGAGGGATGGATGGATGGGGAAAGATGGGAGGAGAAGGAAAGAAGAGGAGGAAGTAGAAAAACTGGCTAAAAAATAGGCAGATGTCTGAGTGCTGATATTTCCACACTATACCTGCTGAATGACACCAGAGACCAGCAATCCCTAGACACTGGGCAGTTGCACACGTAGAGTCTCCTCCTCTTGGGATCCGATCCTAGGGCCTGAGGATTTTGGGGAAACAAGGAAGGGACTGAGAAGGGGAGGGCAGGCAGGCAGGCTAGGAACACAGAAACACAGTATGGAAGTACGGCTTGGGCCGGTGCCTGTGGGCCAGTCTATGGCACCCCATATGCCCCTCTGTGCTGGTAGGGGCACCCAGGACCCACTGCCCCACACCTCAATGCAGCCACAGCAGCAAGGTTCTTCCTTGATCATCACAAGAGGGCCGCATCAACACCCACACAGACACTGAAGCCACAGCACCTCAGAAGAGCACTGTGCCGCCTGTGGGTTCCACTGCTCCTGCCCTTGTGCTCCCCTGGCCCCTTCCTCATAGTGCTCATCTGCAGCACAGCACCACACATGGAGAACAATGGAAGTCACCTTCTGCAAGGGCTGTGCTGAATCTGGGTTCTTCCTCATTGCCGCTGATGGGTACCATGCCTCAGTTTAACACACCTTGACACAAGGTAAAAATCACACCTTAAAGGTTGAGAGAACAGGAAGAGGCTACACACCAAGCTCAGTAGCTTTGTAGCAGAAAAACCAATATCAATCCAAATGGAAGACTGCACTGAAGAGTTAGAAGGCAACTTTTATTATGCCAGCAGGCTAGGGAACCCAGAGGTTCAAATCACCATCCCAGAGTCAGGTTTGAGTTCAGTTCAAATATGGTTTGCGAATGGGGAGTACAAAGCTGATATCAGGTTATTACATATTGGTTAATGGAATACAAGGATATAGTGGTAATAAAGTGAGAATATACATACATGTATACATGTTTAGGTGTGTGTGTGTGCTCTTGAGTGTCTTTTATATATTAAATGAGAGTCCTTTAGTGGTGGCCACTTATCTCCTTTGCATTTTATGCGAGGTGAGTGGGGTGGTCTTGTTTGCCTGCTTACCCTATCTTTTCTACTTTCTCCTGTGCTCTGTTAACTCTTTCTGATAAATTCTTATGACAGCTGTGTTACCTGGTGCCTTTCTGGGTCTGGCTTCTCTCTCCTTTGTCTTTCTAAGTGCTCTAATTGTAGAGGCAAAAGCTGCTTTTAGTTAGAGTTCGTACTGATTTTTAATCAAGCCTATCTTCTCCCTGCCTAGATGCTTCCTTTCCTTGCAGTATTTTGAAAGTGACACCAGCAAAAAGAACAATAAGAACAAGAACAAAGCCACCAAAAGGACAATAATAACAATAAAAACAAGGGAATACCTGCTTTCAATTCTTGTACTAAAAATTTTGTTAGGACAACGAGAAAATCAACCAAATTCTTTTTCGAATAAGATTACCAAATTCCTAGTGTTTATAATTGGCAGCACATCAGAAGCTATCTCACTTAAAGGGTTAAAAACTAAATTTGAAAGAATGCGAAGAGCTGACAGTAGATCAACATCTACACAAAGGTAAACCTTTGGCAGTGTTTTGACTAAAGCACAGATCCAAAGAAAACTGGCAAAGCTGTGGTAGGTGAAATGATAGGTGATATTTGTCTTTTCTCCATTAATTTTTTTCCAAAACAAAACTGTTCAGTTCTGTGTAGCACTCTAGGTTTTCTCAAGCTTATCACACAAAAACAACTCAGAAAACACTGAACTTACAATGACGTGGTATCACAATTCCCACAAAAGCAAAACCAAATAGGACAAGAAAAGACCAAACAAAACAAAAACTATAGGAAATGAAACACAAATAGCAAACCTCTCCACCTCTGGTCTAAATAACAATTTCAAAAGATTTTCATATTCCATGAATATGATGCAAGAATTTCACATCTAAGTACTTTCCTCAAGATATGCAGGTTTATTTCAGTGGAAATATGTACATAAGAAAGTCATAGCAGCTCCCTTTTTTTGAAAACTGGAAGCACACAAATGGCCATCAGCACATAGATGCAAGAACAACTTGTGTCCCATCCACACAATGGTGTGTGACGGCTCCACAGCTACAAGAAGCAGCTGCTTGGAGAATGTCTAGCAAAAACATTTATGCTGAGCGGTGACAGTCCCATCCCCTTTAGAAATGGAGAACTCTCCACCAGGGACACAAAGCACACGGTCTGCTTGGGATGGGAGGACAGCAGGGGACATCAGTGGCCACAAGCAAAGTCCCCCAGCGAAGCATCTGCATCTGTGCTGGGGCGATGATCTCCACGGCCTCACAGAGACTGCGCCTCATAGTCACCACCTGCTGTCGCCTCACACTGTTTCTTGTGCTGTGTACTGCAGTTGGTGGCTGAGTTCAGTCTCTAAGCGTGAAAAGTCATCCATGTGCACCTGAAAGTGCTAAGAAACTTCTGGTCCTGGCCAACCTGGTCTTGGGTTATAAGTTAAAAATTTTAAATCTTTCAAGGAAAATAATCATGGACATTTATGGAACTTTGCCCTAGTCACTACTGGAACTGAAATGCAACTGAAGGCAACGCAGAAAAGAAAATCATCCTAAGATCCGTCCGACAGATCTCTAAGTGAAGACCCTGAGTGCTGCGTCTTGAGAGAGAATGGGCCCTTCAGTTGGAAAAACACACTCCCTCTGGGCCTGCTGCTTCTTAAGCATCTACATACTTGTTGCATTAAAACTTCAAACTCATCAGACTCTAACATCATAGAGCACTGTCTATGTCTTCATTGCTGTTTCTAAGGATCTTAGAGACTGTTCCACTAAGCAGAGAAAGGGGCCGTAGGGTCTTCTTATCAGCAGGGGAGCTCAGCCTATGGGCCCATCTCACTTCCTTGGCGATAGGCCCAAACAGAACTCAGAACCCTAGAGCCACTGGACAGCACAGTCCAGTGACCGCTGCCTCCCAATCATTTGGCTGGAGACAGTCAGCTGCGAAGATGCTGTGTTGCTTTCCTAAGGGTTTGGGCCACAGCTGCAGGACCAAGCAAAGGGAAAGCACTTGGGAAAGAGTGTGAGGATGGATTACTCGGTCAGTGTGCTTCAGGCCACTGGGCAGGAACCACCCAACTGTCATGGGTAGCACAGGGCAGGTCTCCCCAGATCCAGCCCCCACACACCTTGAGATAAGGGGGAGCCCAGAGCAGTTCTCCCTAGGTCTGGTCACCAGACACATGGAGCCACTGAGTCCAGAACTGGACAGTTTAGGCCTGGCCAACACTGAGAGTCCCTGCCCAACTCCTACCCTTCTCACTCTGTGTTCACGTTGGGGGAGGTCAGGGTTCTAGGGAATTTCCTCCTCGGAAGAAGCAGGCTCTGAGAGGCTGTGGGCCTGGGGTCCTGTCACATTTCCACCCATAACAGGGCTGGCAGGAGGAGAAGGGCAGTGCCCAGAGATTATCCACAGCCCCAGAGCCATCTCCTGTCCTCCTGGGGTAGAAGCCAGTGACGGAGCTGTGTGGGCAGCACAGGGTCCTCGGGGGCAAAACCAGCACAAAGTGTGGTCAGGCAGAGCCTCATGCTTTGTGCCAGCTTCCGGGCACTGTCCCGACAGAGCGGCCCCCAGGACATTGGTCTGGAGCTGGGCATGGGGCCTGTGTGCTGTGTGCCAGCAACAACAAGAGGTGCCAGCTGGGGGGCAGGGTGTGTGTGTGGGCAGAGGGCACTCTGTGCTGAGGCCACAGGAGGACAGGGAGGCCCCTTGGGAGCAGGTACTGTCTTCACCCCTGCCCTCCAGGGCTTGGTGAACAGCGGGCCCAGGGTGCTGCTCCCCAACAACCCAAGCCCCATGTGCTCAGCACCCGTCTCCACTCTGTTCAGCCTCCCCTCAGGACGGGAAGGGTTGCCCTCCACGTGTGGGTGGGAACATCAGGAAAGAAGCGCAGGCACTACGTGATTTCACTTCCTGTCATGATCTGACCCTGCCATTTCCCCTCACTGTAGCTCCTACCCGGGTGTCCACGTGTCATGAGCCTTACTGTCCTCGGTCCCGCCCCAGCTCTTACACATCAGCACACCCACGGGGCGTGTGCAGCCGAAACATCAAACCCCAGCTACTCTGTCCACCGCGGGCGCTTCCTCTCTTGCAGAGCGCTGCAGGTCAGATGCTGGGGACCTGGACTCACTGACTTTGTGTATGGGAGGCAGAGAACACAGCCATTCAGCGCACACAGAGAAGGACGTTGGCCCGAGTCCTTCCTGGGACTTCTAGCAGAAACCTGGGAAATATCCTGTGTCCCCTCCTACATGCACGTGGCCCCCCAGGCCAAGTCTCTGTTTCCTCTCTTCTACCATGGGAGGGGTCTCAGGTTACTGGTTGCTGCTCTTCATGGGTGGAGTTTCATTCCCCTCTCCTCAGCTAAGAAGCTGACTTGAAAAGCCTCCCATTTCTAGCTGTCCCTGAAATTTCACTTTTGACTGGAGGGTCCCCCTCTGATGAGGCCTTCCAGGGCCCCTCATGTTACAAGGTGCTATGGACACTGGCGTCCAGTCTTTGCTTCAGCCTCAAAGCCTCCTGTTAAGACATGCGTGGGACACCAACTCCATGTCTCCCTACTGTCCCATCACAGATTGCAGATCAGACAGAGGAGGGCCCTCCAGAGGACTTCCCAGTGAGGACGGCGCAACCAGGCATGGTGCACACCCTGACGGAGCCCCAGGAGGAGGCCTTTCCAGACAGTTCCTCCATCCACGACTGCTCCTTCCTGGAGACCCCAAGGGGCAACATTTCCACACCACAGGCTCTGATGTTGCCCCGGTGAGCTCTGCCCTCAGCAGCCCAGGGGAATTGGCCCCTAAGACTCCAAGTCCTGGTTATGTCAAGTACTTCTCTGAGCCTCGGTTGCCAATTTGGACAGTGAGGTGCTGAGAGGATGCAGCAGCTGTAGGAAAGAATTGGGTCTCTCTGAGAAGTGTGGACCCTGGCCTTGGCCCTCGGGAAGACCTGCCATGGCAGCTGACTGAGTGAGATTTAGGTTCTCAATCTAACATGATGCAGAGGAGGAGAGAGATATAGACAGCAAGAGATAAAAGTTTAATGTGGGCATGGAGGGAGTCGGCACCCAGACAGTTGTCCTGGCTCTCTGAAAACAAAGGACAGGGTTGGAGCTTATATGCACTCTGAGGGGAGGGGACACAGGGTAGCTGACATAGGCTGCTCAGCATAACTTGCTGAAGGGGAATTGGATCTTGTTGGCCTTCATGGGTTTTGGCAAAGGCAGCTGGGAAGAAGAACCTACAGGGTTCTCTGAAAAGAAGGAGCTAGGCACCATTATAACTCAGAATTGGCCTGTTGCCATGAGGACTGGGAAGGTCTTGCTCGGGAAACCTATCAGCAGCCATGCTGATTTTCAGGGAGGATCTTCCTTCCTCACTGGGAAGCCTTGCCTCACCATCCCTGAGCTTTGCTCTTAGGGGAAGTTGTTCTGTTCCTTATAAAGGAGATTAGAGTCACTGCATGGGATTCACGGTGAACCCAGCGCAGGAATCCTTGGGGGTGGCAAAGGCCCAGGCCCACTCACATGTCACAGAGGCTTAGGTGGTACATTCATCCGTGAATATATATGGAGACCCACAGGGTGGAGGCAATTGTTGGGGGCATGAAGCATGATCCCGTGAGAAGCATGGAGGGAAGCATTGCCCGTTTGGGGTTTAATGTCATTTGGGGCCACAAAATAACCATGGCAGCAAAATAAATATTATCTGGATTAGAACACATGTGACCGCCTCCCTGCCTCCCTAGGTGTGGATAGACCCCAGCACGGGAGGTTCCCAGAAGCGGCACAAGGAAGTGGGCAACACATGGCTACATGAGCTGCAGCCTGAGGACAAGCAGTGCAGGACAGACGCTTGCTGCCTCTCACTTCTGAGATATTTATGGTGCAGCAGCCCTGTGCCCGAGGGCAACCACATGGCAGATACCAGTCTCTGTCCTCAGGATGCTGACAGAGAGGATGGGCAAAGCGAAAGTGTGTCAGCTGCCCTGAAGAAGGCAGGGTATGTGGGAGCCCCTCTCACGGATACGTCTGTCAGCCACTCACGGCTGCCTGGGCCAGGACCGCCCCATGGGGGTGTGGAGACCGTGGGGCTGGACCATGCACAGACAAGGCAGGAGTCCTCGTGTCCATCCCTGCAGGAGCCCGGGGCAGGCAGTGTGGGAGCCAAGGCCAGGCCTCTAACTCTGCTGCTACCCGCCTTCCCCAGGTCCATGTCTGATGTCTCTGACTCCTCACTGGAGCTGCACTACCATGAAGATCCTCTGGGTGAACTGGCTCTGCAAAAGCACGCTGTGCCCACTGAGGTGGATTCCAAGGGTGAGGAGGATGTGGGCCTATTGGGAGGGGGTGGTCCTTGGACATAAACAGAGCGTCCATGCGCTGAGGTGATCCAGAAACACTGAGACACTGAATCCAGTGGGGGATGCAGGCTGGGAGGACCTCCTGCAGGTGGCTCTGTGCTCAGGGCTGTCTCTGACAGGCATTGGGAAGGCTTTGCCCTGGGAAGGAACATGGACAGGTGCTGATCTTTTCTTCTCTTGCTGTCCTAGTGTCAGCTCCAGCCCAAGGTGAAGTCCCAGCTGCAGAGCCCGCACCAGCTCCACCTGCACCTCCCTCTCCTGCCCTGGCCCCACTGCAAGAGCCAGTGCCAGGAAGCCCTTATGCACCAGCTGCAGGCCTGGGGCTCCTGGTGACTCTATAGCAGGGTTCAGCTCCTGAGCTCCCCCTGGGGCCAGCCCCTGCCCCACCCCTGCCCTTCCCCTCCATCACTGTGGGGCATGTTTTTGCATATGTTTTTGCTCCTGTTTTCTGGATTTATGTGTATAACAGAATTCTTTAAAATAAAACTTAAGCTTTTGGTTTTGTTCTAAACAATCAGAATCATGGCACACAGTGGACACCATTGTCCAGGTCCAGAGCATGCTCCTCGCAGTGGACGCCATTGTCCACGTCCAGAGCATGCTCCTCAGTGCTGTGCCCTGAGCGGCTCCTCCCTCTCTCGCTTCTGGTCCAGGCCAGCTCTCCTGTTAGGTCCTCGTAATTTACCTTGTTCTTATTTTTCACATCGCGGTAATCAGAGTTCTCTTCAGCCACAGATCTTGGAATGGACTGTTGAGTCTTACTTTTTTCTAACGGGAAAATCCTGATAGAAACCGAGACCCCACACGGAACCGGATCAGACCTTCTGACACAAGAGAAGTCTTTATTGGGGGAGAGACAGAGTAGCAGGCAACCTAGCGGACCAAGGTAGCCCCAAGCTGAGGAAAGCATGGGCCTTTAAGCTCTTTTTACTGGCAGGGGTGGGGTGAGGTGAAGAGATGTCACTGGTCAGAATAGCCTGAGCCCTGAGCGGGAGGGAGGGTGTCCAGGCCAGAAGCCTGAATGGCAGGAGTTGCCTGTGTCAGAACGACCCAAGCAGGTGAACTGCCAGAGTGAATGAGGGCAGGGAGAGCTTTTGTGGCCAAGGGGAACTGAAGTGGAACAGGTAAGGGAACGAGAGAAATATTGAGAGTTAAAGTTTTCCCACAAGGGGGGTGAGGCTGGCTGCCTTGTGACTTATCAAATCCTAGATGGATCCTATTGATTCCTCTTTTGCACATTCACTAAAATATTTATTTTTCACTCAGGACATGGCCCCTTCGTTCTCTATCCTTTTGTACATTCAGTGGCCATGATTCCACATTTGGCTCCGCAACCTTTGGTATAGACAGAATCCAAATTTTCTTGCCCATACTAGAGCTGAAGGGAACATCCATTTCTCTAAGTCTCATATCTAAAGGTGTCTTCCTAATAGTGGGGATTCTGGGTCATAATCTCAGGAGTAGGGGTGGAGACATGCTCACATCTGTAGGGGTGCAAGGACCACAGGGCGGAACACAGAACCCAGGGCACAGAGCTCCATGATGACCACTGGCAAATGCAGCTCTACAAGCTCTCAGAGGCACCGTGGGCACATTCAATCCCTGTGACACTGTCACATGTCAGAGGAGAGAGGGATAAGACTGCACAGCCTTGCACTTGAAAACAGACAAATTTTCTGTAGATTTTTATTAAATTTCCTTTTTAAGAGTTGAAATGTCAGAACATCCTGCATAGCAGGAGCTGAAGGTTCTTAGGGAATTTGGTACTGTCTTGTTCCATGGACACTGAAGAATCCTCATGACTGAGCTCTTGTACAAGATAGTAAAGTTTGTTTTAGTACTGGGCTTTGAGTCCAGGATCTTCTTACTGGGCTACATCACCAGCTCCTTTAAGGTTTTGTTTGTCTGTGTGTTTTATTTTCACAGTGAGTCTCACTGTGTGGCCCAGTTGCCCAGCTCAGCCTCAGACATGTGGTCCTCTTGCCCCAGCCTCCCAGAGCACTGGGACTATAGTACTGGGATTACCTAGCCCAGTTTCACTAAGCAGTTTTGAGAAACAAACTCCAAAATCCACTGCTATGTTTTGACTGTGTACCTTTAGGGTTTCGGTCCATTTGGTATCTGTGGGGAGGGGTGTTGTCTCCTCCAGAGGGGTCGTTCTTCCTGAGGGGCCAGCGACTCACTGCTCTTCAGGTAAGTAACCTTCATTCCAGGGCTGCCTACCTGGGTGCTGACCACAGGCTCTGCACTGACCTCCTCCCCACACTGGCCTGATGTGCAGAGAACCCACATGCTTTCCCACCTTTCAGCAAGGTGAGCTTAGCAGTGAGGCAGGACAAGCCTGCGCCAGTGAGACATGGTCCTCTCTCACCCTGCAAAATCCTGCATGCAGGCAGCCCCACAGTGCCAGTGAAAGCTGCCAGGAACCACCTTATCATTCTCCATACACAGCCTGCAGCTTTTGACCTGCACTGAGCTGTCACAGGCTCCCTCCATGATCACGAACATTCGCCCTGTGCTGGCCGCTGGCTGCTGGCTCTCACTGTGCACGGCTACCCACTGCATTTGCCATAAAGAGAGGATCATGCAGACACAGCTCAGCCCCCAGATGGCAATGCCTGGTGACAGGGAGTGAGTGCTCAAGCAAGGGACTCTGAGAACAATCTATGCTTGATCGATGATGCACCCCCTGGCAGCCACCTGGGTCTTGCTCACTAGGTGGTGTGGCTCTGGCATTAGTGAGCAAGCCAGGTGACAAAATAGGGGCAGCCTGGCTGCCACCTGTCCTTCAGCCCAAGCAATGTATGACAGTCTCAGAGGAGACCACCTCTTCTGAGGGCCAAGAGCTGCAGCAGAGGCACAACCCATAGATGCCCTCTACACAGGTGACTCCTGGGCATCTCTCTTGTCCAGCTGTGAGAGACTCAGGGACGAGCCACCAGCAGGCCTGACCATCACCTGCAGACCTTCCAAAGAGCCAGACAATACCTGGCATAAAGGAGTAGTCCATTTTTGGACAGGGACAGGGATACATGGCCTTCCTGGGCAAACTTATGCTCCAGATCCAGCTGGGCTGGTGCATCCTTACTTCCCTTTCCTCCAATGTGTGGCCTAGGTCTGAGGGCCCACTTATATACTCTGGCACACCTATCCTGGGCCTTTGGCCAGGCCCAGTTCTGCCTGTCCCCAGAGGCCAGTTCTACATCCCCAGTGCCCGCCTAGTTCCTGCCAGACTGCAGGGTCTGCACTCAGCATCCCAAGTGTTCATGTGAGCCTGACTCACACAGAGACCCAGAGCTTGGGCCAGTTCCCGGGATGCTCTCCAGTCAGAGGTCTCCAGCCTGTCCTCAAGACCCAGTTCTGAATCCCCAAAGCCTGGAGAAACATGGTGCTGAAAGCTGCCTGGGGCCCCAGAAGCCAAGAATAGGACTTCTTAGTACCCTCAACCCTGAGCCTAGAGCATCAGCATGTTGATTCTAGGTTGGCTGAGGTGACAATAGATCAGCCATCCCTCCTAGAACTGGCCTATCCCTGGGCCATCAAGGACTGGGGAGCACAGAGCAGCCCTCAGGCCCGTCACGTCAGGTGGAAACCAAGCTACGTGTAATAGGACTAAGGCAGGACAGATGACAGGAGCAGGAGGGGGAGGGGGAGGGGGAGAGGGACAGGGAGGAGAGGCGGACGTGTGGGATGGGATGAGAGGAGAAGGAAGGGAGAGGAATGGAAATATGCACAACACTGGGCAAAGGTCTGATCCTGAGTTTGCCACCTGCCATATCTGTTGGTGACAACAGACACCAGAGATGCACATCCATAATTGCAGCCCTCTAGGGGGCGGAGTCAGGAACACCAAAAATTCCAGATCAGCGTGGAAAACTGGAAAACTTATTGACTTAGTGAGGCCCTTTCCCAAAACAAACAATAAAAGGGGGTGGAGCTCAGCTCCTAGCACAGTGTAAAGACCCTGGATATAATCCACCATGCCAAAAAAGATAGCCATACACATATGGTAATGCAGAATTGTCTACTCTATCCTGGTGTGCTCTCATCCACCATGTGTGGCCATGCAGTGTGCAAAGAGCAATATGTGTGCAATGAGCTCCCCTGACCGGACTGTGCCGCCTCCACAGGTGCGTCTTCCCAGTGTGAAGTAGATGAGTCCCTCCCATGAGATCCAGTTGCCCTCGATCTTTTCACCAGTCATCCCAGGGGTCTGCCTTACCTGCTGCTGGTCACAAACCTTTCCTCACTCTTCTATCCCCTGGCGGTGTGTATTGGCTTTGAATTCAACAAGGGCCAAAACCAGCTCTGTTCCTTTACAAACTTACCTAACAAAAGCAAAACAACAGCAGCAAAACAAAGGGTTTGGAGATCAGGTAGGCTACTGAGCGCTTAGCAGGACTGTGAAGACTGATCCTGGAAACAGGATTATCCTGCTTCTTATGTGGCTGAGGAAAATGAGGCAGCAGGAGGCCACTGGGAGCGTAGGTGGGCAGCTGGAGCCTGGATTCCTGAAGACCCAGCAGATGCCGCCAGAGGTGGCTCTGCTCACAGTCACCTACTCTCCAGTCATGAGGTTCCTTGGGCCCCAGTGCATGAAATCGGTGTCCTCTGAAGAGCATGCGGTGGGAGACGCACCTGCTCCCTTGCCTGTGTCCTGAGCGGGCTGAATATGAGAGGTAGGTTCCCCGGAGCACCTGCTATGCTGCGCTTCCTGTGCACAGGAAGTCCGGCAGGAAGTGAGAGAGCCCAGAGCAACCACCCAGGGGAGACGCCCCACCTCCTCCTGAGGCCCTGATCACCAGCTTGGAGTGGCAGCCCCTTGACATCAGGACCTCCTGCTGCTGCCTGACACGGGGTGCACACCTCAGGTGACAGGCTCCATACCTCGGAGTTCATTAGTGTTGTGTGGAGAAGTGGTGGCATTGGAGGGGGTGAGTTCATTGCAGGGGATGCTGGTGACAGGTGTGGGGACCTCAGCTGACATACAAGTGTCTGCACTCTGACCTCGAGCCTATGTTTTGGTCATGAACTGGGGCCCCAGAGATGGAGACATCAAATAGGAATATTATAGCAACCTCATTCTAGTTCTGACAGTTTCTCTGCTCAGTCATTTCTGCTGCCCTTACTTTCCATAGAATTTTTTATGTCCTGGATTTCTGCTTGATTTCTTTTTAGAGGGTCTAATTCTTTACTAACAGCCATTAATAATATGTGTCATCCTCACTGCTTCCCCCAAGTTTTTGCTGGTGTCTTCTTTAAGCCGTTTCTGTTTTGTATGTCCCTTATCTTAGTCACAGCATCTTTGAGCTTCCTGAACACCTTAGGCATCTGCTCCTCTGTTTCTTCTTTCACTGCTTCATTCATTTCACCTATTTGGTTGTTGGTGTCTTCCCATCAGTACCCATGGGATCTGTTTTCGGGAGAGTAAGAGTTTCTGGAGGCCACTTGTTGCCTTGTTTTGTCATGTTTCTGTGATTTTTGTTTGTGTTTGTCCTTAGCATTGGGGATCAACTAAAGTGAACAACTCTTTTACTAGTCTGGAGAACTCTTTAGTTAGTGTATGTTTTGCAAGATGTAATCAGGGCTTTGGCTATGGTTTGGTATTTGTAAACCTCTTTCCCCTCTGTAGAGCACTAAGATCGGACCTCATCACTGTATGGCAGCGAGGGAACTACTATTGGTTATATCAGCATCTACAGAGCCAAGTACAATGCATATTTTAAAACGTCACAATTTGGGGGCTGGGGATATAGCTCAGTGGAATAAGTGCTTGCCTAGCAAGAGCAGGGTCCTGAGTTCGATCCCTAGTACCGCAAAAAAAACCACAAACAACAACAACAACAAAAAACTTCACAATTTGCAAGGACCCATAATTATAGAGAGCCCTTCCCAATAGTCCTAAGAGACCATTACATTTAAAATCCCATGCAAAGTTATTGGAATTCTAGAGAGTTAATTCCAATCTAACACTTCCAGTGCAACCCATAGTGAGAATAAAGACACTAAGGCATATTTGTAGTTATGGAGTGTGGAGAAGGACATTCTTTGATTAGAATGCACTGAGGACACACAGTGATTTGTTTAGGGTTTCTAAAGATAAGACTCCATTACACAGCTTGGATAGCTCAGTTGGTAGAACATCAGACATTTTTATATTAATGTAAATGTACTAAGACATGTTAACTTTTTCACAAATCTGCTACTAGAGACAATGGATTAAAGAAATGTATATGGTTACCAAGTTGACTAGGGGTGGATTGTAGTGGATTGATAACTGTTGGTCAATTTTTAGCCCCCAGCTGACTGAGTAAGCGTGGTGCTGGGTGTGGGAGGCCCACCTGGGGATCGTTGCCAGCAGCATTAGAGGCAGAATTGGAGAAGGATAATCCTTTAATTACTAAAACATTTGGTATCCGCCCATTTGTACTAGTTTCGCATTTGGTTCTGGCTCAATAAAAGGTGACTGAGATTGGTAATCGAGGCTGCAGTCCGAGAGGCTGTCGGCCTTCTGATGCCAGACTTTTACCTCTCTTGTTTTTCTTGTTTCTCTTTTCTTTACATCCGCAGGCACCTCATTCTCGGGACCTGTCACCCTGAATAGAATGACAATGGGGAGCTAAGGGGCCCTAAAGGCAGCCATGATGATGGCTAACTGGAACAAAGGCCTTGACCAGGGCTGAACTCTGGTTTTATTAATGCATGAAGAAAGGAGTGGCTTGAGGATGAGTGATGGTGAGAATCTCGGGAAGTAAGTGTTGTGAGCTGGGCTAGGTAGGAGGCCTGAAACCACCTCTGCAAATGCATAACACGGAGTAATCTGCCTAACACAACTGAGATACTGTCTAATGTTTTGGAGTTGTTGCTTCAGCCCTGATGTGTAATCTTTGAAGCTCCAGGAAGTCAGAGCCTCTATCTTGAGGCTCAATCCCAGCTGACAGTGTGGAGCATTGGCTTTTCAACCCACCTCATCCTGGCTCACATATGGAAACAAAGGGGGTTCCAGGGAAACACTGCCTGTCATCTTCAAAGACTACCATCAGCACCTTGGCTGGACCAATGTGTATTGCTTAAAGTCAATTGAAGGGATGAAGAAAAGTCCTAACCAGCTCTGTACATATCAGTACATGGAAGCAGGGTCAGGTTCAGCCAAAATGGAGGCAATTGCTTCTCCTTCAAGGAGAGTCATACAGATGTTCTCCACACGTCAAGACTGACATATTACTACTGACAGGTAAGTTGGGATGTGCAAGAATAGGGAAGGAAAAGGAAACAGAAAAGGAAGGGTGATGGTCAGAAAGAAGAAAAGCATAAAAAAGAGAGAACAACAAATGAATGAAAGAAAAGAGGTCAAAGTTTGTGGACATTGTGTAACTGGAGTAGAGGGCTGGTGGAGAGATTGGAGAGACCATTTGTCAGGGTGGTAGAAGGAATGCAGAGGGGAGTATAACTGGGCACAGAATGAAGCTCTGAGACAGTCACCACCTGGCCATACGCCAATAGTAAGCTTGTGCTGGAATTCTCTATACAGAGTTTTGGTGAAGTTTACCCTGACTTGCTTGTGGAAAGTACCATTTAGATTAAATCACTGATTAATTCTCAATCTCCATTTATATATACAGACACTGTGTGTGTGTGTGTGTGTGTGTGTGTGTGTGTGTGTATTAAACCTAACCCATACACTCTACTATAACAGAAACTGTTTTTGTTCAATCTTTATCTTAAGCATTTGTACCTAACTCAAGGTGTATGGTCAGAGAATATTTGCTGAAGAGTAAATTAAGTCTTGTAATGAATCTATTTTCTTAGCATATGATCAATTTAAATATTACTTCTTTCCTGCATCTCATGTGAGAATTGAAAGATCATTATATTTTAGTTTATGATAAGAGTACATTGACAATTCAGTACCTTTAAAATATCATTTATGCTTTACTTTTTTATCCATTGCTTTGTAAAAGTTTGCTGTATAGTCAAGTTCGTTTTGTCCTCTGATGGATCGCTCCACTACTATAACATCTCACCATTAAGGATACAGTTTGGTTTCACGATATCACCGACACCAGGTAAGGGCTTGGCACAACTTGTGCCAAGTGAACAAGTTAGAAATAAAGATAAGCTAAGTGGTAGGGTAATACAAGAATATCTCACCTGCTGGTATTTTACTTTGTAATTTTCATACTGTTTTACAGATAAAACAGTGATTTGTTCAGAATCTCAGAGATAATATAATGTCAACATTCACACTTAATTTTGATGTGAAAATTCACGGTGTTTTTACTGGTTACATCTCTCTACCATATAAACTAGTATAACTTTTGCATCTGAGGAAGCAAATAATTAGGGCCCGATTATTTAGATAACAATGACCAACAATTATTTCAGTGTGTCTAACTGTGGCATAGTAAGTCAAACTCACACTCCTCTAAACTAAAATTCTGATCAACTTATTCACAGGTAGAATCTTAGTAAAAAAAATGATGGAGGTAAGATTTAATGAAACATTAACTTAATTCTGTTGTCAAATGCTAGTTTTATACTCCATAAGTCATGAAACCACAGCAGTGGGAACTTAGCACACTACGTAGGTAGTAATGTCTATCTTCTTCTAGTTGAAATGCTCACTACTGTTCAGGAATTCAGTCATTAGCTATGAAAGCTGAGAAATTGGTGAGCTGAAGAGTAATAGTCTGAACTAAGGATTAAATTTAAACATACTGAAGAGTGCAGACACTCACTGAAGCAAGCTGTTGACTCAGAAGCTAGAATTAGATGGGAGAGGGCAGCAGCCCAGAGATATGCAAAGATGAGCAGAAAAGACACTCAGGGACAAAGGGACAGAATAAAAAGCCAGTGAAACATGTACTCTTCCTCTTGCAATTGTCGTTGCTCTTGCCTTTTAAGGTTCTCTGGAAGAAAGATTAAAAGATGTAGATCCCCCTTAAAAAAAGATATAGTCTGGATATAACCTATCCCATGTAAGAAAAGGTATAAAAAATTTGGTTTGGGTTGGGTTTGAAGGTATTGAAGTAGGATAAGGATGTAGATTGATTGGGTTAATTTGGATTATCAAGGAAAAGTCTGAGAGATACAGAGAATGAGGAGAACAGTTGTAAAACAGGGAAGGTCACAAATGTAATTCTGGGTGGATTGATTAGACTGTAGGTCATCGTATGTTCAAATATTTACCATTATTAGAAAAGAAGGCAGTGACAACCAGAATAAATTTTTTTTTTAATTTAGAGACACTTAGTTTTTATCCAAGTTTTAGTTTGTTGTTGGAGTTATAAATTGAGATACTTGATTTTTTTAGCAGGCAGGAAACTATGCAAAAGTAACTTCTGTCCTAATTTCTGGGTGCCACTAGAATATTTGATCTTCATTCTTTTAGCAATTTGAGTTTTCTTTGGACATTCAGGTAAATAAATTTATTTATTTACTTCTACAGGAATCAAACTCAGCCTATTTTGGTAAATCTGTGCTTGTTCGATCAGGTAAACCGAAATCCCTAGACTGCTAGATAGTTATAGCAACTTTTAGAGTTTACTATGGTTTAACTAAATCATCAATGAGCAGAACACTTCATTTTGATAACTGACATACCTGTGGAAATCATTGCATAACCAAAAATTTAAACATTAATAATTTAGTATTAGTATCATCAATTAACATGTATTCATTAGGCATAGAATATTGTACTAGGCATAAGACACAATTTTAAGACACTTTTCATTTTTCCTCCCCTTCATGGCCTAATATTAAAAACATGCAAGTTCCTTCAGGATAGAGTGGTTCTAGGGCCACTGTGTGACTTGAATGTGTTGTGGGTATTAAGAATGCAGTGGTGATAGAGATAAATGGAAAGGGGGATATTAAACAGAAATATAAGAAATTAAGGCAGTGTTCCTCACCAGAGAGAAATAATGCCTCTTTCCTCTACTGAGGAATACTTAGCAATGTCTGGATACAATTTTAGTTTTACAGTGTTGGGAGGGAGATGTGATGGAACCTGGTCAATGAATAGCAGAACATCCCACATTATGCAGCAAAATCCACTTTCCCCAGTTTAGAATCACCCGGTCCCCAATGTCCGCAGGGTCTCGGTTGAGAAACCCCAAACTAGACGTTGGTACTGCTGTTTTACGCACTTCTCACCACTGAAACACAACACCCAACACCCACAAGTGAAGGCAGGAGAGGTTTGTTTTACCTCACAGTTTGTAGAGGCTTCAGTCCAGTCGGCTGGCTCCAGGACAGGTGGCATGGTGGAGGGACATCAGAGGAGAGACAGTCCACATTAGGGCAGGTAGCAGGCAGCATGCAGAGCTGAGCTTCCCTTTTTCTCTTGTTTCATTCAGGCTACAAGGCCACTGGTCGGTGCTACCTAAACCCAGGTCAGGCCTTCCCATTATCCACACCCAGAACCATGGTAAACTAATCAGTGAACTAATTTAGTCATCACAGACCCTTAATTCATATCCATACATACTAGATCCAGCCATCTCTGAAAAGTCAGGAGGCTTTGGGGAGATGTGTATACAGAAGCCATACAGCTACAAAGCAGAAGCAAAGGTTGCTCTTAAAACTTATATAATAAGGCTTGTAGAGGGCATCTCTAAGACACTGTAATATAAATTCAAACTTAGTAGATGAATTGGCATCAGCAAATGAAAAGTGGGAGCAATAGGTGGGGGAGAGCACCAGGCAGAGACAATAGTAAGGTATAATTTATTTTTGTGTGTCCCTCATATATATTACATGTATATTATATTCATGTGCATATTGTATTTAACACCTTGAATAATCTGCTGAATAATCAATAGGTAACCTGTAGTGAGTGCTTTAGTATATGTTAAACATCACACTCTATATTTTCTTATTTAATTCTTACTATTCTCCTGGAAGTAGCTAATATTATCATTTCAAATTTACCCTTGTGAAATACAGACAAAGTACGTTGGCTAAGATCACAGAGTAAGGAGAGTCGTCTGGGATTTAAACTCACAGAACCACTCCAACCCTCTCAAGGCCAGTTTCTTAACTAACACCCTGGAAATGTAGAGAGGCAGGGTGGTAAATTATCACAGGAAATGAAAGATTATGTAAAGGTGCTTTCTCGGATGTGAAACTACAGAAGAAAAGAGCAGTTGTGGATAGTTGGCGCAGCCTACGGGGGGAGCGAGGGCACATGGTTATTGATCACAACCATCACTTTAAGGCAAGCAACATTTTTTTACAGAACAGAAGTGGACCTGAAGTCCATTAATGTTAGCACTAGTTCAGTTATGCTGTCCCCAGGGAACAGCCTACCTTCATCACTTGGTGGTGATCTGACTTGTTATAAGACATAAAATCATATGAGAAGGATAGTTGTGTAATACAGTATTGTACATTTTTATAGACATTTTTAGAAATTTATAAAATATTGCATGTGCTTCAAACAAAATTGTAACATTAAATTTGAAACAATTCCTTTGATGATGACCCCTTCCCTCATTATTCTCCCTAAGCTGGATTTTCAGTGAATTATGCTGTGTTCAGTTTGACATTTAGCCAATGAGGTTTCCAGCTGAACTGGGTAAGAACCAGGGCTGAATTCCAGTGTGATGTACAATACCAAAAAGCCATCACCAAACAGGTAAAGTCATCTTATCTGAACACTGAGAAAATGGGTATCAGCTACTATCAGTTTAAACTTACTAATATTCAGTATCCACAAGAATGAAAGCCCAGGAATATAAACATAGCTGTCATTAAATTAGTATTAAAAGAGCTCAGAAATTTAAAAAATTAAGTCTGTATTTCGTATTTTTGTTAGTCTTGATGATATACTAGTTCTCTCTGATGTTTTGCTGGCTAGCTTGTTTTGTTGATAGCTTCAAAATTAGACACAAATCAGCACTCAAACAGTGCTGTTCTGTGCAGGATACCGTACGAGCATAAATTTACAGATATGAAAATTAGTTGTAAGTCATACTCAGTAAGACTTTGGCTTTGGTCAGAGCTATGGCAGACAAAGAGTGAAAAAAGACTATGAAGAGTCTATGAGAAGTCCATTGTGCAAAATTTAAGAAAAGTATAATAAACACATTTGTTCTTTTGCTTCTGTTTACCATAGCAAAACTGTAAATACTATATTGTATTATTGTCTCATGGCTTAGACATCTTTGGAACACAAATTTTCTTTTCTATGCATGCCTCACTCTAACTGTATGTGATAAGCATTTAAGGTCAGTTTTTCAGATAGGACCCTTTTGGCTTTAGCTTCTCTTGCTACGTGCCCAAATTTCCTTTTGTCCCAATTCACAATTGCAAGGGAAAATATCCACTTGTTCACACTCATCTTTTCCTAACAGAAAGTGGGATACAGTTTCAAGAGGAAACTCTAGGCTGATACCCTTTTGGTCTGGTCATTTGTAGCCGTGAGAAGAGGCAAAAGACAGGCCCAAAGAGGGCTTCTCCTTCAGATAAGAGGCCCTCAAAGACCCTGCTCATTTTGAAGGGGCTCTGAGGTTACACAGGCCAGACACAATAGGTCAAAATTACTATGTGCATTTAACCCATATTTCTCAGTACAAAGTACTGTTACAGTTACTTAACGATGAGATAGAAAATCCCACATCTTTGCTCTTATAAGCTGAGAGGAGGAAATTGTATCTAAGAGCTGGTTCAAGCTCTCGTGAATGGTAAGTTCACAGCTGTGGACAGTCACTATGTGGGTTCTAACAAAAATGGGTCAGGAGGTGCTCATGTGCTGAGCATAAGCCTGGGAAGTTCTAACTCTGCAAAGGGACTATGGAGAAACTAGATGAATTTTACAGTATTGGTCCGCGTGTATGAAGTGTGATCAAAACATACAGTTTGCGTTTAAATTTTAAAATTTTACTATAGTGAAAGACACATTGCCACTAATGACCCTGAACACATTCTGCCTCATCTGGAACGCACTTTCCCAGGGTTCCTGCCACTGTCTGCAGCAGTTGTGGCAGTGTTTTTTGTGCATATCCTTAGTTGCACTGTCAGAGCTCCCACAGTGTCAGAGCAGATTTAAAATGTTGACTGTCATGGTCATTTTGACTCTGGGGAAGAGCCAGAGTCTCCTGGAGCCAGATCCATCAAATAGGTGGATGAGAATGATTTTATGCGCCTGCCTTTATGTTGGATGGCACTCGGCAACAGCATTCATTATATATTTTTACCTTACCTCTTAGACATACAACTTCCAGAACTGCGTCCGGCAGTGGGAAGAATGATGACACAGGTGTGTTCAAAGTGAGGGGAGTACTTTGAGGGGCACTAATGGCAAGGCCTTTTACTATAATAAACTTTTTAATTTAGTTGTTCATTAGTTTTCCATCACCACTTGTATGTGAATATCCACATCTCTGCTGGGGCTGTTGGAGAGGCAGGCGGGGTCTGCAGGTTGGCTGCTTTACTTTGTCACTGATGAGAACGAGATGCTAGAGTAGCCCTCTGGGATGCCTCAGAAAATAGTTGGTTACTTTAGAGCTGTTTCTAACTGCTTGGATCTGATGAAGGAAATACTGTAGGGTGCAGGGCACTTTAAGCACTTGTTCAGTTATGGCCCAAACTCTTAGATTCAAAGTCTTTATGCCAGAAGCCACATATGCCTCTTGAAAGGTTTTGTTTCTTCTGCATGTATTTTCCTTGTGTGGTCTTTGTTGCTTTAATCACAAACTGAAAAATTGGGTAATTTCAAACTCTGCACATTTCCACTTGCTTTTGGAAACCCTGGCCCTTCTGGACTTGTGTTCTTCTATGGTGACAATTGGCTGAGCTGATTACCTGCTGCCCTTTGAGTAGAGTGCAGCAAGTGCCCTCTTGATTTTCTCCGCGAGACCCCACCCGCTTCACTCCTGTGTGCAGGAGCCTCTGTCCGTGGCCTTTGGGTTTGTGACTCCTGCTTCAGAGTTCAGCAGAGGTCGGCCTGAAGGCAGACAGACTTCAGAGGAAAGGAAGCAAGGGACGCCCACAGTGCCCCAGGAGAGGAGGCAGTCTGGCTCCTAGTTAAGCGCATAGTCAAAGAATAGGAAACTTGTGGGCATATGATAGCAAAAGTTAGAAACCAGTTAGAGGCCTGTGACCACAGGCTCCCGCAGCTTGTCACAGAGCTGGCTTACCAAATTCAGTCAGCCTTGACTATCTACTTCTCCTAGACAATGCACTGGGCCAACTTGACTCTGTCCAGGTTGTTTTCCACAGTTAGAAAAATTATTTTGTTTCCAGCTTGCTGAGGACTTCATGTCTGGGGCAGACTGGCCCAGTGAGGGGCCCGTTGAACTCTGCTTGCTCCACTCACACCCCTCCCCTCCTTCCCAGACCGTTCCTGTCTAATGATAAGCAATTCCTTTAAGTAAATCTGCCTGACCACATATGATTTAATTCACGTAGCCCATGAATTAAATCATCCTGCTATCAGCTTTGTACTTCCTACTTGCAAACCACATTCAAACTGAACTCAAACCTGACTCTGGGCTGGTGATTTGAACCTCTAGGTTCCTCAGCCTGTGCATGTAATAAAGCTGCCTTCTAATTCCTCGGTGCAAAGAGTCGTTCCTCTGGTTTGCTATTGGTTTTCTGCAATGTTTCTGGTGTGTTGGCTGGGAAGACACCTTGTTGACCACTTCGGTCACTGGTGTAGGCCTGCTGGCTGCTTCCAGAGCCCATCCAATTTGCGGACTCCAAGGCACACCCTCTGAACTTGTTTCTGGAAGTCTCCTTGGTAGTTGAGGGAAGAGTCAGAATGAAACCAGACCAGGCCCTCAGACAAGGTAGGGCAGCCCCAGATTATGTCCCGCAGTCAGCCTCTCTACCTGCTGTTACCTGCTTGTCACTGTCTCCTCTCTGAGGGCTGAAGGAGGAAATGATCACTGCTTGGCATCTGCCGCCTGTTCCAGTTCCAGTTCCAGTTCTAGTCAGAGTAGTCAGCTCCAGCTGTTGTTCCAGCTAGATTTTTCCCACGGTTTTGGGGGTGGGAATATATATACTAAATGCTGTGTGCCCGGGTGTGAATGTGTATATATACATGTGTACAAAAATGTGTACAAAATAAATACAAAAGTCCAAGATCACCTCGACTCAGCTGGGAACTGAAAAAGACAGTTTAATCAGTCTGAGAACAAAAGTAATTGAATTGCACTGTAATGGGTGAGGACATGAAAAAGCTGTTTTGCTTTAATACACCAGAATGTACAGGTGGAAGGATGCAGGCAGGCTAATAAAAAGAGAGAGAAACAGACACCTGAAAAGCCATCTGGCCCGGTGGCTAAGCTACAATGGAAAAACAAAGCCGAGGACTTGGGCCCAGATATGCGTGCCAAGATTAAAGGCACAAAGCAGGTGCTATGTTTTCATTTCAAAGCAAGCAAGGGAACCAAACAGAGCGCAAGCTCTCCTCCAGGCTTCAGGAGCCCCCAGGCCAGCCCTTGCTCAACAGTCCCCAGCCTGGCGCTGCCCGCAGGCATCTGAAAGCTGAAGCAGCTCCAGCCTGGGGTGGATGGCCAAAGTCTTGTGAAACCTAAGGAAGTTTTACAGGTCCAATCGAATTACAAATCTTAACTAATTGGCAATCATACTTTTGGTTTTCAGCTTGAGTTGATGTGTACAAAGCATTTCTTGTACATTACAAAGTTTTGAATTTACAGGGTTAACTTGCTCTTTTCTCTGTTGTTTTAAAATAGAAACACTGATTCAAGGTTACTCAGAGGTCTGTTGGCAGTCGGTCAAGTGTACTATCTGAGAAAAAAAAGGGACACTTTCAAATTCAAGCAGCTACAGTCAAGTTTATTGTACAGGTTTATAAGTGGTACAGAAAAAATATTAAGAAGACTATAAATGTAAGAGATATACTTTTGATATGAGAGGTTTCTGTATGATAAAAGTCTTGTCCTGCTAGAAAGCTTATGTTCATGAGGAATGCTTGTGGACATGGTTTATATGTATGGTCATTTGCTAGAGCTTGGGAAAATGGTCAAATTAGGCCAGGTGTTGTGGTGCAGCTAGGTGTGGTAGTGCACCCCTGTAATCCCAGCACTCTGGAGGCTGAGGCAGGAGGATTATTAAGAGTTTGAGACCTGCCTGGGCTACAAAGTGAGCTCAAGGCCAGTCTGAATTGCATAGCGAGACCCTGTCTCAAAAAGACAAAAACTAAATAAATAAATAAAAGGTCAAATGACTATGAGATTACCAGTCAAATAATAACCTTTACAAATTTATGTGAAGTGTGTGCTATGTGTTACTCTACTCAATACTGAGATGGACATTTCAATATGTTACAAAAATAATGTCATCATGATTGGCGTACTAAAATATAATGTGTGGTTTTGATTTCAGGTTTTTGCTGTAAAACTGTGTAACTTCGGTATTGAACTTCTAGGACAGTTATGATTGCTCAAAATAACAGTCCTTTGCTATACTTTATGTTTCAAAGAGCTTGCTATTTCAATAGAATTATAATAATTAAGCCCACTACAGTACTACTGCCACTGATCTTCTCTTCTGGGTTTTCAACAACTGAGGTTTGAAGGTCAAAGCTGAAAAGGGGACTGAGCGAAGAGAAACAAAAGGGCGCCCCAACCAGGGTACCTCCATTTATTAGTTGCCCAGGTAATAGTTCCTGTTCCAGATCCAGTTGCTCTTGTCTCTTAAAAACAGATGGTCACCGTGATGACAGACTGCAAACTGCTAAAATACACCCCTCCGGCCTATGAAGCCAGTTCAAGATCTCTGAGCTGCCAATATCGCTGAGATGCCCTTCCCCATTTTGGACTGTTCTGGCTTCTGTATCCTTGTCGGACTGTTAGTCCCTGGGAGTGGCCGGTCACCTACCTGTCCAAAACACTGGACTCACTGTCAAGAGCATGGCCTCCCTGTTTGTGGGAACTTGCTTCAACCACCTTCTTAAGCAAGGAAGGAAACAAATTGACTTTGGACATGAAGATGAATGGTTCTGTGGTGGCTATGGAAATAGTGGAAAGGTGAGGGAAAACCCTGGAGAATGACTGAGAAGTTTACCCAGGGCTCATCATGGCCACCTGTAGCTACCTTTTGGGCAGCTTGGATGGTCCCAAAAGATTGGGAAACAGTCTGTTTGGAGCCTGAGGATATCTTGCAAAATAAAAATAATTAAAACAGAAAGTGGATGAAACAGTGCCTGCATGGCTGCTACTGCTATGGGATGATGGTGCTGATGATAAAACCCACAAGAGATGTCCCAAATAGCCCACATAGTCAGCAGCCCCTCTGTGAGATGGGCTCTGCAGGATGCACAGAGGACAGCCCCAGAAGCTAATAATCAGACCGTGATCAGTTGGTTGATAGCAGTGGCTCACCAGGTTTAGAAGAATCCAGGTCACCTGCCAGAGCAAGTCACTATCTAGACTTGATAACTGTGCAGTGTGAAGTGGGCCCATGGAGAAGATGTTTGCACTGCAGTGCTATAGCCCAGATGAGGAACTGCTGATGACACGCACGAAGGGCATGATTCTGGTGAGCAGGCTGGCAGGCAGCTTCAGGTCAATGGCAGCCCTTCTAGATCCCTTCAGAGATCACCTGACCCACGATGCTGTAGATTCCTTGGCCAGCCTGGGAGACATGAAAATGAGGTGCCACAAAAAAGTGAGATCTATAAAAACTGTACTGGTAAAAAAGAAAAAGAAAGGGGCACCGGGTGACAGGGTCTTCCCTCAGGCTATGTGGCCACTGCAGGTAGGTCAGTGCCAGACCTGGATAGCCCTGCTGGCTGCTGGCCTAACTGCAGAGAAGTTAGGGCAGCCTTTGGATGCGTTGCTGACTCTGAGGTGGCAGTTATGCCTCGGGCAGCAATACTGGCTGAAGGGCCAGGGCCAGAAGGCCAAAGCAGCCTCGATGAAGCTGAAAGAAATGACACTGGCTTCCTTTTACCCCAGTTAAGACTTGTGTTACCCAGGGCTTGGGGATCCTGAGAGACCAGAGGTCACATATGAAATTATTTATGGCCCCAAAATTTACTGGACTATTTATTGTGCAATGTGTACTAATGTTGAAGGATACCAGAGCTGAGTCAATGCTAATATATGACAACCCAAACTGTTTCACAGGATCTACTGCATATATGAGAGGATACAAATTCTTCTGACAAATTCCTGGGTACTACATGGCTGTGTAAGATCAGACCCGTAACAATACGCCAATGACAGGCATATGTGGACTTGCTAGGTTTTTGGCAGGTGTACTGCACCTAGCTACCCTGCTGTGCCTTTTGTACAGAGGTCACTACATCACAGTCCCAAAGACCTACACAACTCTGGGTACAGGGCGCTTGCCCCCATGCTTATGTGGTGTTTGTGAGTCCCAAGTTGCTGAATACAGACTGGGTATGGACATACTGACTGGTGTCCAGCTCAGTTCCAGGCAGGGAGAATTCCAGTGATGAATTTGCATGGTAAGAACTAGAGTCCAGACATCCACACCACGCACCTCTGAGTCTCCCACAGGCCACATGGGCTGTGTACATGGAACAGCACCAGGTGCCTGGGGACTGTGAAGAGATGGGCCCGATTGTCTTGAAGTTAGAAAAAGCAGGGGTGATAGTCCCTACACAGAGCCCTTCAGCGTGATCTAATCAAAACTTGATGCATCATAGCAGATGACTATAAAGTTTCACCCTGACACTGTCAGTCAGAATACAATCTGCCTTTACCTGGGAGGACAGACAATGGACATCTCAGATGTTGCTACAAGGCTATTTGCATAGCCCAAGTTGGTGTCATGGCCTGGTGGCCCAGGACCTGGCCACCTGGGGCAAGCCACACTCTGTGTCACTGTTTGGCATGGATGATTTTATATTAGCCTGATTGTCCTGCATATTTGGAAGCCACTGTGCACAGTCTGAAGGAAGCTTTGCTGGCATGGGGGTGGAGCATCAATGAATACAAGGTCCAGGGACCTGCCTGGTCTGACAAATTCCTGGGTGCTACATGGTTGTGTAAGACCAGACCCATGACAATACACCAATGGCAGGCGTATGTGGACTTGCTAGATTTTTGGCAGATGTACTGCACCTAGCTACCCTGCTATGCTTTTATACAAGAGGACTAAAAGGGGCATGACATGGAGCTGAGCAGATAACAGCAGAAATGCCCTGATGGGTTTTGGTCATGACTGTAAAAGAGAGCCAAGAGCTGGAATTCCTGGCGTGAGGGACGGCAGCACTGTGTGATGCTCTGCATGCCTGTGAAGCATGACAGGTCAGATATGTAGACAATCCATCACAGGAATGGAATGGCACAGGCCCCCTTCACATGTTGGGGGATGTACCTCCACAGAGGGTCTCCTCGGCTAGCCTGTTGGCAGCCAAACTGGCAATGATTTTGGGACCCATGATGTACACAGTTCAAGAACTTGTCCAAGAGGACAAGCTACAGGACTTGATTTCTAGTCCCTGTAGAGAAGAAAAGGACTCTCTGGCTGATGCTGGATATACTTATGGGTCCAGCCATGACACAACCCTTCAAGGGACAGCACTTGCTATCCAATCCAGTACAGAAATACTCTGGTTTGGACCTGAAACAGGCAGGTTAAGCCAATGGACAGTGTTGGAAAGAGCATGATTGCCTGTGATGCATGAGAAAGACCCCTGCATGTGTGTACAGACAACTGGGCCATCTTGAGGGGGCTCAGGCTCTGGTTGCCAGTTTGGGCAGCTTAGGAGCGATGGATAGGGCACCAAAAATACTGACAAGAGATCCAGCCCTGGATTCATCACTCCAGGATCAAGCGAGCCTATCCTGACAACGGATAGGAGGCCTGCCCTGAAGAGCCAAGCCCTCTAAAGACCGCCTTGAAGAGACAACACACTCAAAGCCCTGCCCTCACCACCCTGGAAGCCGGCAGGTCTACCCACAGACAACAATTAACTGGATACCATACCGTGGAGTGGCTGTCCTAATTAACTGATGTTCTGTTACCCAGCTTGCTTGCTAGTTCCTTTTCTTTTGTTTGATTTGGTTCTAGCTGCAGGACTTGGGCTGTGTCCCCAGGGGACTAAGAGATGCCTCACAGGATTGCTCTTGTCCTTGTCTATGTTGATGCAACTATAACACTGGGTACCCTAAACCACGTCTCCATGTTTTAAAATTGTTGATAATTTCTTCTTGGGATCATCTTGTTAGTCCAACTTCTGTTAAGTCTCTTTACATTGACACTGTTATTAAGCCTAATGTACTGCTGTGCTGTTCAGTTTCTAATTCCTTTTCTCTCACTCATTCTGGTGTTCACCATCCCTCTTTGGCCCAGGGCTACAGAGGACTGAAGTCCCCACATAAAGACTGCATTTGTTCCTACTAATTTGAACCTAGTTCTTGGGCTGCTTACTTTTAGCCACCTAAACCAAAATTAAGATAACTTTCCTGTGGATAATATATCTAAAACTCCCTAGGAGTGTATGCAAATTCAGGACACTGGAAATTTCAAATTAAAATTTATGGCCTGAGCCGCATCATAATCCTACTCAGACTAAATAGGAGCCTTGACTCTTGACCTCCTGTGCCTGGTTAAAGCACCACCGGGTCGTTCGGGCTGTAAACCCAGACTTAGGCACAGACTGTTGGCTCTGTGTCCCCCTTTCAGTCCTTTCCTATTGAGCTCTAGGTCTCACTCAAAATAATTCTGAACTGAATTAAACTAATGCTCCTGATTGCTTACTTCAGCCCCATCCTACGAGGGTATAGGAAAACACTTCCGCTTCCTGGGTTCCATTTAGGGCCAAAATGCCTCTGCTGACTGTATAGGTATGTTGATTGTCATCTCAGGTTCTCTAAAAGACCCCCCTGGAACTTCCTTTGTTTGCACTGGTGGATGCATCAAGCGTTTGATAGCACCAAAATGAAGCTTTGTGCATTTGCTTTTCTGGTACTTGAGCTCTCTGTTTATTCAGGACAATGAGGACCTGCACATGTGCATCAGTCACATCAAAAACGCTACCCTGTGATATTGCCCATATTAGCTGGACTAACAATAGCAGGGAGTGTGACATTCAGTGCTACAGCTATGGGTGCAAGGCAACAACAATTCTCATAGTTAAGAGCTCAGATTGCTGGCGATTTTTCCAACATACAAACCTCATAATAGACACACTGCTGAACCAAATAGATTCGTTAGCCACAGTAGTTCTCCAGAATCAAAAAGCCTTAGATCTGACAGCTCAATATGGGGTACCTGCCTTTTCCTGGAGGAGGAATGTTGTTCCTGTGCCAACAAGTCAGGAATAATGAGAGAGAACTGCCATCAGCTATGGGATCGCCTCAAACATAGGGTTCTAAATCTTACGGAAAGCTCTTGCTTGTGGAGATCCTTAGACTTTCTCCCTTCTTGTACAGGGGCCATGTTGGGTCCTTGTATGATCTGCATTCTGACCTGCTTCCTGACTAAACACTGTGAAGCTATGCACCACCAACTTTTAGCAGCCACTTCCTTGTATCAGCTCCTTAGCACTGAAGAAACTGGGAAAACTAAAGAAGATTCTCTGTAGTAAAAGCAGTGGGGAGATGCAAAGGCACACTGATAGAATAGGAAACTTGTAGGCTTATTATAGCAAAAGTTAGAAATCAATTAGAGGCCTGTGACCAGCTTGTCACATAGCTAGCTTACTAAATTCAGTCAGCCTTGACTGTCTACTTCTCTTGGACAATACACTGGGCCAACTTGACTGTGTCCAGTTTGTGTTTTCCTTAGTGAAGAAAATATATATTGTTTCTGAGCCGGCCGTGGTGGTGCATGCCTATAATCCCAGCACTTGGGAGGCTGAGGCAGGAGGATCATTGTGAGTCCAAGGCCAGCCTAGGCTACAAAGTGAGCTCAATGTCAGCCTGAACTGCATAGCGAGACTCTGTCTCAAAAAGGCAAAAAAAAAAAAAGAAAAGAAAATACATATTGTTTCCAACTTGCTTCAATGACTTCATGTCTGGGACAGCCTGGCCCAGTCAAGGACCCTGCTTGCTCCACTCACACCCCTCCCCTTCTTCCCAGACTGCTTCTATCTAATGATAAGCAATTCCTTTTAAGTACATCTGCCTGACCATATATGACTTACTTCATGTAGTCCATGTATCCAATCATGTAATAACCTGCGATCAGCTTTATGCTTCCCACTTGCAAGCCATATTTAAACTGAACTCAAACTGGACTCTGGCTGGTGATTTGGACATCCAGGTTCCTCAGCCCACTAGCATAATAAAAATTGCCTTCTAACTCCTTGGTGCAAAGAATCTTCCATCTGGTTTGATATTGTCTGCAACACTAGGTCTTGATAAATGATAGCAGAAAAAATACTTGAGCTAGAAATGTTTCCTCACAGGACTGATAGCATTCTTTCTTCACAGTTGATTATCTTTTCATCTATAATTACTCTTGTTAGGTTTTTCCAGCACAGAGAGAAGTAAAGCAGAATAAAATGCCTTTATTGTGGGCATGGAGAAAACCACAATAGAGAAGAGAAACGTGGAACTTCTGAGGGCCTGTCGTGGGGTCAAGGGCTAAATAGGCCCGGGGTTGGAGGCAGGGATTAGGAGGTGGACCTCCTGACACGGAAGACCAGGATTGGGTGGGAGTGTGGGAAAACGAAACAGGATATAACAAAAAGGGAAGTAGTTAGTCATAATTTGACTCAGAAGAAGAGGGTGGCACTTAGTATGTGACCTCTAGTAGCCAGCGCCATATTGGCTTGGTGCCATACTGGCTCAACACAACATATGACCTCCAGCATATTGGCTGGATGCCATAGTGACTAGGTAGGAATTACAGTGAGGAGAGAAACCCATCAATTCTATTTTTCATATTTTAATATTTCATTAGCTATTAAAGTTGTCTTTAATTTCTAGACTTTATTCATGTAGATACTTGGTAAGCAGATCATAAGATTTTAGATATAGACTGAAGGTTTTCACCCCTAGCAGATGTATCTGAGGATGTGGTCTCACTTTAAAATTGCGCCAGTGTTCTTTAGAATCCCTTTTATTTCTTTCTTTTAGTACATGTTGGCAATATAGAAAAGTGATATTCATTCTGGGGATTGGGAACATGCATACAATGTATCTTTGTGTGTGTGTGTGTGTGTGTGTGTGTGTGTGTGTGGTATTGGGGATTGAACTCAGGACCTTGTGCTTATGCCACTGAGCTATATCCCCAGCCCATACATATAATGTATCTTGATTGATTTTATTTTATTTTATTTATTTATTTATTTATTTTTTTTGCGGTACTGGGGATCGAACTCAGGACCCTGCGCTTGCTAGGCAGGCGCTTATTCCACTGAGCTATATCCCCAGCTCCTCTTGATTGATTTTAGTCCCTTCTGTTTTGTTAGAGGCTGGAACAGCAATTTTATCAGTATGACATACAGGTACTCTCCATACAAGTCAGTTTCCCACTCATTTTACTGTTGTGTGCTTCAGACCTTTTGGTCTCAAGTTAAGAATCCAAATGTGAAATTAAAAGTATCCAATCCTTGGTGATTCATATAAATCCAGTTCTACTAGAGGAGAGCTTCCACCACAAGGAGGAATTGTTTCTCCCGGCTGCTCTGTGTTTATTTCAGTGTTCTAAGGAACTGTGGAGGCTGAGGCGAGAGGATGGCAAGTCCTAGCTTAGCCTGAACAACTTAGTGGGACACTGTATTGAAATAAAAAGTCAAAAAAGGCTAGGAATGTAACTTAGTGCCAAAGCCCCAAATTCAGTTACTAGTAGCAAAACAAACAATAAACAAACCAAAGAAGCCCCACAGTGTGCCTTCAAGCCATGAGGCAGGGTCTGATGCTCACTCAGAGCATCACTGACCAGGGACACTTCAGTGATGGTCATGGATGGCCATTAATCACAAAGTGGCAGATGCAGCCTGTGAAGGGTTTGCTGGGGTTCAAGCATGTTGTCAGTGGGGTTCTCCAAAGCTTCACTATTTTCTGTGCTTTGCTTAGAAGAGGAGAAGAAATGATACCTTCTGCAATGGTTCAAATCTAAAACATCCCCCGAGTCTCAGGTCCTCAGGTGCGGGACTTTCAGAACATGATCATAGAGCACTGTATTCATTAGTGGATTGGTCCACTGGTGAGGGTATAGCTGAGTGTGCAGTTAGGTGGGCCTGCTTTGAAGAGGTGGATCACTAGGAGTATGACTGCAGAAGGTGTTGAGCAGCTTCCCTACGTACCACTCTTCCACCTCGTGTTTTTGTCTTTGAGCTGGCCAACCATGGACCGATCTCTCTGAAACCATGAGCTAAAATAAACCTCTCCTCCTTTAAGTTTCAGGTATGTGTTATTTTAGATACTGGTCCATGCAACAGGAAAATGTGTAACATGGCTTCTATACTATTTTTGGACACAGTTATATTTGTTTTTAGTTCATGTCATTATTTATAAATTTCCATGTTTTTGTCAAGCTCTGAAGAAATAACAAACAAAAATGAGCTAAAATTATTTTTTCTGAGGGTTTAAGAACTATAGATAAGTAGTGATAAATAATCTAGTCTTTGCAAAGCATACATGCCCTGTTGTATGCCAGAGGAACTTTCTCCCCTTAATCAGATATCTAGAAGAAACCTTCTTGTATTAATTGTGCAGACACAGTTAAATGTGTTGCAATGGTAGAAGCAATATAATTTAAAGCAATTTAGGGAGCTTAGAAATATCATGAAATTGAAATCTATTTAGCCAGATCTTCTTATGCAAAACCAGTTATGCAAACAATATGAGAGAAGATGGAAAATACTTAGAAACAGTAACTCAGTAAAGAACATAAAACACCAGATTTAACATCAAGCAGCTATAATACATTTTCTAAGCAATGCAGTGTAACGTAATATGCAGAAGTTGTGTACTGACAATAAATTATCATTTTAACATTTCACTTTCAGAATGATAATCATGAAGTTTTACATTTGGAAGAGGCCTGAGAGATCAATTTCCTTTGTCTTTAGAGTAGTATGACTGTATTCTCTGCATATCTGGTCAGTGTGTGTCGTGATTAGAATTTTAAAAATGGGTAGCAAAGCTTATGAGGAATACAAATATCTAAGACTTCTGACAACATTACATACTAGATTTCAAACCTGGGTCTTGACTGTACCCAAGTTTTCCATCCTTTAGTTCATGGAGGAAATCATTCAGAGAAAGTAATTTATATACCTATTATCACCTTCAAAATCTACCAGATTGCACATATGACAAAAAGTGCCCCGGGATCATAAGTAATTAATAAAAGTGAATGCATGATTTTGAGACTGGTTCTTCAAGTTGAAGTCTTGACTGTACAGGAGAGGGATGTTTAGATCTATGTGTAGGCTTCTTCATTACTTTAAAATTGCTATTATGCAGTAACACTGGCTTCTTTGGTAAATAGTCCTGTGAATTAGATGCACAGGACTACCCTTTTAATGACAGAAATAAGTCACCCAGAGTTCTAAAAGAAACGTGTGAAATCCACATGGATTCATGGCACATAAGGTTGTACTTATGTGTTGGTTTGGAGGATATTTGTGCAAGGTGAAACAATATAATATAGGACACATACTTTATAAGAGTATTTATAATAGTCACCCAAAGACTGATATACAAAAGAGTGCAGGAAATCTGTCCACATACTAAAGACCATGGAATCCAGTTGAGGGCCTAGATCCTACGGAAATGTCCTGCATGAGTCTAGCTGAAGGCCTACAGTTCATAACAGTGCCTCCCACGAGTCCACCTGGAGGCCTGGAGCCCATGACAGTATCTCATTCATGCCTGTTTCATGGATCTGCTCTGGGAATGTCCAAAGGTAAGTGGTGGAATCTAGAAAGTCTGTGCCAGCAGAATGAAGGATCTGTGGTAGCAGGCTGAGGGATCTGCACTGGAGCCAGGAAGCAATGCTCAGAAGAACCAGAGCTCCCCTGAAAGGTACCACAGCCATCCTCAGCAACAGTGAGGTCCTGAGCTCCTCAGATGATCAAGATGGCTGAGTTCCCATCAGGGAAGCCAATGCAGGAGGCTTCCCCCAGAGACCAACAGCGCACCATCTTTCTCCACTCCCAGCAGTCCAACTTCTCCTTTTCCAGTTCTGCCCCTTATGCTACCGGCAACAATCCCCAGGTGGGCCTCCCATACCCAGTACTACACTTACTCAGTTCAGCTTGGGTTTGTAAGTTGCCACCAGTTATCAATCCACTACGACTTACACCTAATTTCTTTAGTTATCTTTCTTAGTGCCCTGTGATTTTAGTGGAATTAATTCTGAGCGACTTCAAATAATGTAATGAATTACATTCAACTGAAACTATAATTGCTTTTATTCTAGGCTTACGGGAATGACTCTGGGATAGAATTGCAAGCTGCAGTGGCGCAGCCATACGCCTCCCGAGCCTGCTCCCTCCTGTGCACTTGCTTGTTTGCCGAAATTTGCTGTTCATCATACGTTTCAAACAGCCAGACTTTGGCTTCAGGTACTTTTGCCTACAAAGTGTGTGGAGCTTAGTGATGGCAGCTTGTGGAGCTGAGATTAGACTCCAAAGAAAGCCATAGAGAACTATTTGTTTGAAGAATGTGGTAATAAGCACTTTTGGTACAGAGGGAAGAATAATTACTCTAGGTGCCATGAGGGAGGGCCATGCTTGTTTTGTCCATGTCCTCGAGCCTAGAGTAAGGCATAGTTAATTCAATAAATTTTGTGTTGAGTAAAATCATGTTCCCTCTCAGGAAGGACTGTATTGTTTAGCTTCAAGATTCTGTGGTAAGGGCTACAACAGTTTTATGTACACAGACCTCCTTTTTCAAATACTACGAGCACAACTTATTTGTGTAAAATAATGGGTTTATTTGTGACATTTTCATACATGTGTATGTCAAGATGCTTTGCACTGTTTAAGAAAGCCCCGGGCTCGATCCCTCCCACCTCCCGAGCCGGCACAGCCCCCCGGCGACTCCCGACAGAGATCGGCTTGCTAGCGGCGGAGACGCCCGGCAATCCCACGTTTCGCGCGTGTCGGGCGGGCCGCGGGGAGAGACCCAAGCGCCGGAAGCGGAGAGAAAGGTTTGCTGGGTCCTAGCGCCCTGAGAGCACGGACGCCTCGATCCCTCCCGCCTCCCGAGCCGGCGCAGCTCTCCGGCGACTCCCGACAGAGATCGGCTTGTTGGCGGCGGAGACGCCCGGCGGTCCCACGTTTCGCGTGTGTCGGGCGAGCCGCGCAGAAAGCCCCAAAGGATAGACTGGCACCTTGGAACCTTCATGCCTGCAGGGACTCCAATAACTGGTGAGATATCGGCGCTCGTGACCAGATCACCGAGTGGGGGACGAGATCCATCCCTATACCTGCAGG